>JACEGR010001791.1:0-152138 GCA_014170235.1 Listronotus bonariensis | reverse complement strand
AAATTGTTTTTTTTTAATTACTGGATTTAAAATATTTACATTACTGGATGAAATGGAAAGAAAATTAAATGTCAATAAAACAAGTTCAATTGTTTAAGACTAAATGACATAAAAAAAAATTAAGTTAAAAACTATGATGTCTAAAACAATATTATTTTATTACTTAAAGTTAAAAAGTTTCTAAAAATTACTTTTTAAAAATGTTATAGCCAACTATGGTTTCCATTTTAAAAAATGCAACTTTATGTCGTAGCTCAAAAACGGACTAATATATTAAATATCGAATTACATTATTGGAAGAATAATTATTTATAAGCTAACTATTTTTTCTATTTTAAATAATAACTAAGCCACAGAAAAAATAAATTTGTGGAAAATACGGTTTTTTTTAAATATCTAGTTGGTCATGATTTTTTGGGCGAAACAGAAATTACCTAATTTAAACTAAGCTCTAAAACTACAGGGTCGGCCATAACTGTATGAGCAGTTTCAATATCCAATAAAACAAACATTATAAAACTTACACCTATTTTAATAATATCATTTTAAACAACAAATAATTAAAATTTTTATGACCTAAAAATTATATTTTTTAAGTGACGTCCTTACGTTGATGACATTCCTAATCTGGAGATGCATATTTTTAAAAACTTAGCGACAAGCTGCATGCAAAATGGCGTTTATTTTCAGCACAATGTTTTATTCAAGGTGGTCCAACGTGGTTGGATTATTTTCACAGACCCTTAATTATAGGTAACCAACCAAAAAATAATCATCTGGAGTAACATCCAGGCTTCGAAGAGGCCACTGAATATTACCGCTTCGTGCGATGAGTCTTCCAGGAAACATTTATTTTAACAAATCTTTGGATACTATCGCAGTGTTGCAGGTGGCTCCATCTTGTTGAAACCAGGTCGTAGCATTATGTCCTTTAAATTGTTGAAGAGCTGGGAATAAGGATCTCTGTAACATCTTATAGTAATTACCAGCTCTCACCGCAAAGGCAACTCCTCTTTCATTTTCGAAAAAATATGAACCAATAATTCCACTTAATAAGACATTATAAAAATTTACAAATTTTAAAAATCACCCTGGATCTTCTAAACCGATTAAGTTTGCGTGGACCTGATTGCGCCAATAAACTAAACACTAAACAATACAACGGAACACGTATCTTAGTTTTTAGTATCTCTTACCGTTTAGCCTATACCCTATAATCCCAACAAAAAAAAACGCCCTGTACATCACCTCAGCACGCTTTAAGGTTGAGCCATACATAACCGCACCGGGCCCGATTTCATGTTGATCGAGAAAAGTGGGGCAAATTAATTCGAAAAAATTCAGAAGCACTTTTCATGCCCTCATCTTCAAGCTAAGTCTATTGTTTTATGTATGTATTTCTGTTTGCTTAGATTAGATTAGGAGGTGGATTGCATATCCTTTAACACTGCAACCTGCTCAGGTTTATTGTGTGTCCTCCGTCCATAGGTTAGAGCACGCTATCCAAGCCGGTCTGTTTAATCAGACTCCACAAGCTTGAAACTGGCCCCTTGGTATATCTTGCCGCTTTAGGTTTTCTTCACCCAGCCTTGCAAACCGCAGACGACAAAGGGCTTCGCAGTAGCACCATACGTGTTCTGCGGTTTCTTCCTCCTCCTGGCAGAACCTACATAGGTTTTCTTCTGCCAGGCCCATAGTTTCCAGATGTTTATTCAGTCTGCAATGACCTGTCAGTTGACCCACTATTATTCTTACTGCCTTCCGGTTATAATTCAGAAGGTCTTTTGTAAATTCTGGCGAGTAAGCCTTGATGAACACTTTCGCCTGACGCTGTCCTGGTGTTCTCATCCACCAGTCTTGTGATTCCCTCATAATCCATGATCTAATGGATGACCTTACCTGGCATGATGGAATACCACAGTAGGGCTCAGGACCTACCATTGTCCTGCCAGCCCCCTCCTTTGCCAATTTATCAGCTTCTTCATTGCCTTCGTGGCCTTCGTGTCCTGGTACCCAGGCAATGGTTAGCTTTGTTGGACGCACCCACCTCTTCCAGGGCAATTACGCAGTCCCGCACCAGCTTGGAGCTGATTTTGCATGAACTGAGTGCCCTGATGGCTGTTTGCTTAAATAAAACATATTGTCCTACTTATTTTTGTTCCCTTTTTTTCAAATTTTAAGTGTAGTATAGGTGAAAGTCTGGCCACATATAACCGCACCGATGTCCCACAAGACCCGCATTGTAGCAAGACCGTGTCTCCTACGGTCTGAAACATGCTTAGCAAATGAAATGATACGTGGATCGGACAGCGCCGATTTTCCCCGAAATAAGCTTTGAGTTTACGGGCGTCCCTTTTAATTTAGTTTATTACGTGTAAGTTAGTGGTTAAAGGTTAGTTGTTGTAAACAAACAATACAGGAAAAAGTGATTAAATAAGTATTAAAAGTGTAAAATTTTACTCTTACATCTTGTGAATAATATGTGAGTAAAACTTATGGATACATTGTTACTTTTTGTGTTATAGGTTTTTTTAAATTAATATTTCAAGAAATCAAATAAACTAATGTTTGTTTACTTGTTAAAATGCGTTGCGGGTTATGTGGTTGGGCACGGAGCGGTGGTATTAGGCCTACGGCTTTTGATTACAACGGTACATTTTAAAACCGAGACACGGCCGTGCTACAGTGCAGGACTCGGTGTGGTTATACATATGTGGTCAAACCTTCAAACTGTGTAAACTTATTTATAAAAATGTAATTTATGATCAGTTGTAATTTTAAGCGTGGTAAAATTGACTCATATTACTGCAGTTTGATTAAATGCGAAATTTTACTAGAGAAACGCACGGCAACCGGCTCATTGCAATTATGTAAGACCTGACCTTTAAACGTACTTTAGAAAAATACAATGTTTTTCTTTAAAATAAAAAATTTTAAAACTTTTAAAACTTGTATCCTATTACGTTTAATTTATGATAAAGAAAAAAATTCTTGAGACAAACATTTAGAAACAAACAAAAAAACTTAAAAATATATTTTGGAAACTATGTGTAATGTAATATCTTTCTTTATATTAAGTTTTAGTCTTTTTATAGCAAAAAAGGGTACAAAAACTAAGCAGAGGACTCTTGGGAAATTAAATGGAACAACCTAAGAATATATTAAACATTTTTTTTGTCATTTTATTACTTTTCTGTGTTTCTAGGTGAAGTTGGATCTAAAAAATTATTATACGCAGGTTTTTTGCATACTTACTACTTTTTAAACACTTTTTTTATAATTTAATGAGCTTCTCTTTTTTATTTTTTAAACGAGTCAATTTAAAAAAATAAACCCTAATTAATGAAATTCATGTGCAGATATCTGGTATTTAGAGTAAAAATGACAGATGAAAAATTTAACATGACTGCTAAGCGCCATCTTGGAAAATTAAAATTTGAAGAGAATCTTGTTGAATACCATTTTGATGGTCCTGGAAAATTATTATTTTATAAACTTGAAATATAACAGTTAAAATTTTTTCACTGAAATTACAATTTAATGTATCTATCAATATTATGTACTATATTTTGGTAGCTTTATATGTAGGTTGAAAGTAATACCCTGGATCCGTTTGTAAAAATTTAAATTTTTTAATTTTTTTGGGATGATTAAACATTTTTAGTTCTTCTTTTGTAAATTACAATATATCAGCGAATTATTAGTGGATTTAGATAAAAATTGGTTTGTGTGCTACGGAATAATAGAGGAACAAAAAAATGTTTATAGATTATAAGTTTCATAATAAACAAATGGAAATTTAGGTAACGGGTCAGATAAGTAAAGCTAAGCAAATGCTTTTTTCTTTTTGTTAGGTACACGCCAAAAGTCAATTAAGAAAAAATGGGACCATTTTGGTCCCGGTCCCGGCGTACGTTTGTAAAATTAGTTTCAGAAGTTTGAAATTTACTAAACTATTTTCAGGGTATTCGTAACTTTAAATATTTTTAATTTAAATATTAGTTAATTTTTTTATTTTAATTTTTAACTTAATTTTATCTTGACAACGTTGGCAGAGTTGCCACTGAAACGTTGATTTTTAATTAGAATTTTTGGGTTTTCTTGGAGGGTTTTTCTTTATTGTTTTAAGTCGACCGGCCAGTTCATAGAGGTCAATAGGGCTTAACAGGGTTAGCTTGCTATACCCCGGGACCAGGACCGAAGCGGTACCATTCCTTTTAGATTTACTTTTGGAGTATACCCAGCAAAAACCATTAAATAACTTCTCGGTGTTGTAGAAAAATGTGGTTTTTTATAAAAATATTGGTTTTTCTATTAAGTGGGTACATGATGGCAAAAGAAAATTTTGGTGCTCCCTGAGCAGAAAAAGATATGCACGCTTTAATGCGCTTGACAACGGTTTTTATTTGGCCTGGAAGACCACAGAGGGTAAAATTATGTTCGGAAACTGTAGACACGCGTCCGCTTTTATCGCTGTTTAGTACAGTTGCTTAATTGGCTAAATAAAACCAACCTCTGGCGCATTACAGCGGTTTACCTTTTTCTTTTTGTAAGAGAGCACCAAATTTTTTTTTGCCATCATTTAGTTAACAGATTTACGAATATTTTTAAATAAACAAAATTTCTCCACAACACCGAGAAGTTCGCTTAATTTCCATTTGTGTATTATAATACTAATTATTTGTAAGCAATTATTTTATTTTACGTAAGTTAGTTTTTTTTGTGAAGTACAAGAAATAATTGTGGCATTATTAGGTTTGTTCCAGCAGGCTGTCATAAATGTTTGCAACCGTTCGGATTCTGCGCACATCGAATTTGTCGTTTAAGCAGTGCCATGTTTGTAGCAATATACAACTGTTTGTTGTTCCAGCAGTAGTTTTAAGATGTTGGAAACTATTTAAAAAGTTTGTAAACTTTCTTTAAACATTACTGACAAATTTTTAACATAACCTTTCCTGTATTGAAGTATAAGCAGTATGCACGCCTTGTTTATTTTTCGTTCCAGCAGAAGACTGTTGCCAACATTTATGACTAATGTTTGTAACAATTTTTGTGGTTTACGATTGTCGCCAGCATGTTTCCAACATTCTGCTGGAACAAACCTTTTAACTGATGAGAAGAAATTTAAATACATATTATTTGTGTTTTGTATGCTTTTTCGGTTCATATTGATAGATAAAGGTACTAAGGATATAATAAATAGAGAAAATCGTCCCACCCTTTATAATCTCGACTAGTCTTAGGATCGCTCGAGTAAAAAGTACTTGAGTACTTGATTATTAAAACAACCATACCTATTAGTCGTCTTTCCAGTTAATTTCGAAAAAGCATGATGCCGTATCTCCGAAATTGACGGGAGTAAAACTGATGAGAAGAAATTTAAATACATATTATTTGTGTTTTGTATGCTTTTTCGGTTCATATTGATAGATAAAGGTACTAAGGATATAATAAATAGAGAAAATCGTCCCACCCTTTATAATCTCGACTAGTCTTAGGATCGCTCTGAGTAAAAGTACTTGAGTACTTGATTATTAAAACAACCATACCTATTAGTCGTCTTTCCAGTTAATTTCGAAAAAAGCATGATGCCGTATCTCCGAAATTGACGGGAGTAAAACTGATGAGAAGAAATTTAAATACATATTATTTGTGTTTTGTATGCTTTTTCGGTTCATATTGATAGATAAAGGTACTAAGGATATAATAAATAGAGAAAATCGTCCCACCCTTTATAATCTCGACTAGTCTTAGGATCGCTCGAGTAAAAAGTACTTGAGTACTTGATTATTAAAACAACCATACCTATTAGTCGTCTTTTCCAGTTAATTTCGAAAAAAGCATGATGCCGTATCTCCGAAATTGACGGGAGTAAAACTGATGAGAAGAAATTTAAATACATATTATTTGTGTTTTGTATGCTTTTTCGGTTCATATTGATAGATAAAGGTACTAAGGATATAATAAATAGAGAAAATCGTCCCACCCTTTATAATCTCGACTAGTCTTAGGATCGCTCGAGTAAAAAGTACTTGAGTACTTGATTATTAAAACAACCATACCTATTAGTCGTCTTTCCAGTTAATTTCGAAAAAAGCATGATGCCGTATCTCCGAAATTGACGGGAGTAAAACTGATGAGAAGAAATTTAAATACATATTATTTGTGTTTTGTATGCTTTTTCGGTTCATATTGATAGATAAAGGTACTAAGGATATAATAAATAGAGAAAATCGTCCCACCCTTTATAATCTCGACTAGTCTTAGGATCGCTCGAGTAAAAAGTACTTGAGTACTTGATTATTAAAACAACCATACCTATTAGTCGTCTTTTCCAGTTAATTTCGAAAAAGCATGATGCCGTATCTCCGAAATTGACGGGAGTAAAAAATAATATCAGGTCATAATTAAGTTGATACAATCAATTGATTAAAATAACAAAAAATAGGGTTTTCCATTTAAAATTTTAAAATTTCCTAACCTAAAGAGAAAACTATAAACTTGGCAACCTTGCAAATATATTTTTTTAATTTTTTTATATTCAGTTACACCTTGGCACAAAATGTGGTTCATTTATGTTTGACGGTTGCTGGAATAATCCACCGTTCCGGTTTTTTCTACTAACTTTGTATATACAGGGTGTTTGAAAAGGTAAGTTTAGAAATAACAGGGGTAATAGAGTGAGCCATAATAATGTTAGTACTTCATATAAAACAAAAAGTTTTATCGCGCTTTCTTAGGGAGATATTAACCTTCAAAGTTAGAATTAAAAATGTATTTAATTTATAACATTTGAGCGCTTGCCACAATAATAATGCTATTTGGGCATTTAAATTAACGCTCGAGTAAAAAGTACTTGAGTACTCGATTATTAAAACAACCATACCTATTAGTCGTTTTTCCAGTTAATTTCAAAAAAGCATGATGCCGTATCTCCGAAATTGACGGGAGTAAAAAACAATAATATCAGGTCATAATTAAGTTGATACAATCAATTGATTAAAATAACAAAAAATAGGGGTTTCCATTTAAAATTTTAAAATTTCCTAACCTAAAGAGAAAACTAAAAACTTGAGCAACCTTGCAAATATATTTTTTTAATTTTTTATATTCAGTTACACCTTGGCACAAAAAGTGGTTCATTTATGTTTGACGGTTGCTGCAATAATCCACCTTTCCGGTTTTTTCTACTAACCCTGTATATACAGGGTGTTTGAAAAGGTAAGTTTAGAAATAATAGGGGTAATAGAGTGAGCCATAATAATGTTAGTACTTCATATAAAAAAGTTTTATCGCGCTTTCTTAGGGAGTTATTAACCTTCAAATTTAGAATTAAAAAATGTATTTAATTTATAACATTTGAACGCTTGCCACAATAATAATGCTATTTGGGCATTTAAATTAACTTATACCAATGCCTTTTTCCATAGGCAAATGATGCGCAGTAGGTCATAATTATACAGGGTGAGACGATTTTTTTCGTTTATTGTATGCATTTTTTTATGGTGAAAATTTTGAAATTTTGGTTTGACCCTTTAATTCCTTTAATATTTTTGTACCCAAAAGAAAATCTTTTATTTAAATTGATATCTTGGACCGTGTTTCATAAAATCGCATTTTAAATTCAGACCCAATGTTTGGTAGGTCCAACAGATTCACTAAGAAAATTTTGGAATTATTTAAAATATGTGTTGTCAGCTGTCCACTGGCTCTTTAACTATATGGGAGATAGATAGATAGAACACCCTAAGTCATTAACTTAAGCTTTTTTAGTAATTTTTAAATGTTAAAATTATTAATTGGGGTGTTTTAGTAATAACCAATTTAATTACAGTATACGTATAGAAATAAAAATTCACAAAATACCTAGTTCAATATTATATTGAAATTAAAAAATATTTGGACAGATTAACGAAATTGTCTGTGTTACAGAATGTTGCTGAGAAAATTTTAAGGCAAATAGTGCATAATAAAATGTAAAGCAAAGTTTACACTTTAATTTATAGTTATTTATTAGATAAGTGAGATATATTACATATAAGTCACGCAAGAAAAGTTTAACTCTCGAGCCCGAAGGGCGAGAGAGGTAATTTTCTTAAGTGACTTATATGTAATAACTCACGTGTCTAATACAAAATTTTATCCAACACTTTCGTATAAATCGTTTTTAATATCGAAAATAATTTGAAAACGTCATCCATTATTTGTTACTTGTCATTGTCAACACCAGCAACAAAATTTTGTATTTTTTGGAAAGCAAGCTTGTTTGGTTGTAATGCATTTTGTTGGTAACTACGGGTTTGTTTAGTAAACAACTTTGTAGACAAACATAAAAATGCTTTGCGAAATGGAGAATTGTGAAGTTCCTGCGGAAATTTTGGAAGAAGCTGCGGTAGCGACATGCTGTTTAATTCCAGAGAAGTCAAAACTAACGTACAATAAAGAATTTAAAGATTTTGAAGCATGGAGGAAAAGGCGAGGAGTTGGTACTATAAATGAAGATGTTATTATGGCTTACTTTTTGTTTTTATCGAAAAAAGTTGCTCCCTCATCAATGTGGACCAAGTATTCAATGATAAAAACGACCTTAAAAGTATATAAGAACGTGGATATAGGGAGGTATGGAAAAGTTGTCGCTTATTTGAAGAGCAATTCAAGAAATTTCAAACCGAAAAAGGCAAAAATTCTGGAGAGGCAATACATCGAAAAATTTTTGGCTGAGGCACCTGACGACGAGCACTTAATGTCAAAGGTATGAATTTACTTTAGTTTCTGGTATTAAATATTTATCTGTTCGGATTTTTATAGGTTGCATTGATATTGGGAATCGCTGGTGCATGCCGTTGTGACGAACTAACTCGCTTAAGTATTGAAGATATAGTAGATAAAGGCCAGTACATATATGTTTCTATACCTGATACCAAGACGAACAAATCGAGAAGCTTTACAATTTTAAAAGAAGGATTTTTGGTAAATGTGCTTGAATTATTTAGAAAATATGTGTCCCTAAGGCCAGAGAACACGCCTCACAAAAGATTTTTTGTCAACTTTCAAAAAGGCAAATGCACTAGGCAATGCGTGGGAATAAATAAAATTTCGAAAATTCCGAGAGTAGTTGCTCATTATTTGCAACTACCTGATGAAATCTTATATAGTGGTCATAGCATGCGGCGTTCTTCAGCGACACTTCTAGTCAACGCTGGGGCCGATATCACCAACCTTAAACGCCATGGCGGGTGGAAGTCTTCTACCGTGGCAGAAGGATATTTAGAAGATTGCATCTCTAACAAGTTTGAGATTGCAAGACGAATACAGGGTGAAGAGCGCACCAAGGCAAGTACTAGTGCTGAAAGACTTCCTGAAGAACACTCCGCACAATGTAACGTTGTCCAAGATAAATCTAATATAACAATTACTGTTAATATAAACACGAATAAATTGTAGTATAATATATTAGTTGTTTTATGTTATTTTTTTAATTGTGAAATGTTGGAAGTAATAAAGAATTAGTATAAGTCACTAGTGAGCTAAAGTCTATAATTCACTAGTGAGCTAAAGGGTACTTTAGCTCACTAGTGACTTATAGTACACTTTATATCCTCAAAATCTGATCAATTATGTAGATATTATATGTAAGTGTTGGATAATAGTTATTTATTAGATAAGTGAGTTATATTACATATAAGTCACGCAAGAAAAGTTTAACTCTCGAGCCCGAAGGGCGAGAGAGGTAATTTTCTTAAGTGACTTATATGTAATAACTCACGTGTCTAATACAAAATTTTATCCAACACTTTCGTATAAATCGTTTTTGATATCGAAAATAATTTGAAAACGTCATCCATTATTTGTTACTTATCATTGTCAACACCAGCAACAAAATTTTGTATTGTCTATAATTCACTAGTGAGCTAAAGGGTACTTTAGCTCAGTAGTGACTTATAGTACACTTTATATCCTCAAAATCTGATCAATTATGTAGATATTATATGTAAGTGTTGGATAAAAGATTTAAAAAGCTTATTTTGAATATTTAGAGATTAAGAAGTTAATTAAAGTTACCCAATCCACTGTCTTAACCGCTACTTCAAACGAATAAAAATTAATTTAGTATAAAATTCATTGGTTTAAAAATTAATGGTATTTAATTTAGAGTTAGTAGTAAATTTTATAGAATTATTATTTTCGGTATACAGTCCAAGGGTATGCAGTTATTTAAATTTTATTATTCCCAAAACGATATAAAGATTTTAAAAATAAGGACTAAAAAGATGTATTTTTACTTGCTAAGTATAAATAAAATGACAAACTTGCCTAAAAGTCAGTGGCGTACATTTTTTATCAAAAATCTTCGTTTAGGTGTCCCTGAAAAAGCCACTGGCTAAAGTGAACTTTATTTTGTTTAAATAGTCCTTGTATCGGATTTAAAAATAAATGTGTGTTTTTTTGTTTTCTTCTGCAGCACCCTAGTAATGCTTGGGAAATTATGGGGGAATTAATGGGCGGCACGACGTATATATACCTTTTTTATGGAGGGTGTTTGATTGCCCAAAATTTTAAAGACCTTCTTTAAAATCTATTCTTTTCCTCACTACTATTTACCATTTTTGTTATCGAAAATTTTGAAGACCAAAAAAAGAAAGAACTTTTCCCTACAAATTTCTCTTCTTATTCATGCTAAGGGGGAGGTTTCAAAACCCCAAACCCCCTTCTCCTTATAAACGCCCATGATAAGCGGTATGGAAAGGTGTACTTCTTCAAAAGGAATTATTTTTTGCAAATTCTAAAATAATTAACTAAATACCTGACTTGGATGTACATATTTTCGAAAATAGTAAAGTTAGATAAAATTAATATGACATCGTAGTAGTTCAATGTTTCCGGTTACATGGAAACGACTTATTTGATGACAATTTACAAAGAAAACTTTTTGTAGAAAATTATTTTTTTTAAGAATGCATGTTTTGCAATTTTTTTTTAAATTATTAATTTGCGAGTTTTTCATAAAAAATTATTGTTGTCAAAAACTGTTAGTCGCGATGATTAATATTTATATTAAGAGCTCTAACTTTCACAATATTTTTTTATCATAATGAATTATATTTTGACAGTACTGTAAACAAAAAAACAAAATTAGGAGGCATACAAGCTATATTTTATTTGCCTTATTTAAAGAAAATATAAATATTTGACAAACATTTTTACAGTCGTAGCTTTTTTAGTTAGAAATATTTGTTTAGCTAATACTCAAAACACTACTAGACTTATTATTAAATTTATTTAAATTTATGCTAAGTTAACCCCTAATGCCATAAATTACAACACAAAATTGGTTAAAAATTATTAAAAATATTTATTAGGAAAAAACATTTTTTTACAGCTTTATCACTCTGTATCCAAAAAACAAGGAAGTCGCGGACATATGTCAATATAAACTTTTTTGTAATTTTAATGAAAAAGTTGTTTCATTAGATACTATTAGGCATCACAGTTCTGTGTTTTCCCAGATTACAAAAACATTTTTATCAAAGAAAAATAAGTTTAGGATTTTAGTTCAAGGTTGTGTTGTCTCCGGACGCGAAGTGAATTAAGACAATGAGCCGAGAGCTAAAATCTAAAAATTTTTACATGTAGGTATAATACACTATTTTTTTCTTTAACCCAAATACGATGACCTAATGTTAAAAACACATATTATTACAATAAATTAAAAGTAGAAAATTTATGATATAAAATTTGAACTTTTAAACTGGTCGTCTGTTGTATGTAAAACGACATTTAGACCTAAGTTGCTTTAAAATAATCATTAACAATATCATTATTATATAATAAAACTAAGTTGATAAAATGTGCGTGCCGATAAAACTTGAAAAGGAGTCCCAATACGATAAAGGGACTTATATAGTGTGATAGCACTTTATCCCTCCTCTAACAAGAAAGTTTCCGTTTTACCCTAAACGGCGTATTTTTAAATATATAAGGACTCTTCCAACCCTTCAACTTAGAAATTAGGTGTAGTAGCGCCATCTGTTGTCGAGTATTTGAACTTCATTCAGAACAACGGTTATTTGGGTTGCGTTTCGAAAGGCGCTGCTAGCAATTGCAGCATGTGTAGTAATGGCGAGAAATTTTAAATTCCAATTTTAATAAAGTCTTAAATTACATTTGTTACTCTACTGAAGTTATTACGTTTTGTGTATTTATACAGCAATAGTTAAGTTTTATTTTAAAGTTAAAGCGATATACGTTTATTTAGCTATTCATTATCAATTTAAAAGATATATACATATATATATATATATATATATATATATATATATATATATATATATATATATATATATATAAGGGCGTATTTTTAAAGATATAAGGACTCTATAAAACTCTTCAATTTGGAAATGGAGTGAAGTGGTGCCATTATTAACACCCGAGCGAAGCGGGGAATCATAGCTAGTTATTAAATATTTGTCAATGTAGTTTTGTAATTTGACGCATTTGTATTAAACATTTGGAACTTGGTGTGGTTGTTTAATAGTTATTTTGTGTACTATAAAAGTAAAATTTGTCTGATTTATCTTTAACATAAAAAAATATATGTTAATAAAATATTTTAAAATTAAATATCTTATAATCCCATTACTTACGTGTATGTTTATCCGAAAAAAGTACTCACTATTTCTTCGAGGAAAAAAGTAATTTTATAAAAAGTGACAGTTTAGTACCTATTAACAGAGATAAAATGTTAAATTTTTTTCCCGCCACAAAAAAACTATTATTTTGATTTCTATTTTACCTACAAATTTGTTTGTGAACCTATTATCTTTTCAAGGTAACATTCCAATTATTTTAAAGAAAATTTTTAATGCCAGCAATTGGTCTAATGAACCCTTTTGATTCGTTATGTTTTTAAGTCTATTCTCTTAAACTAATTGTACGAAGTTTATTTTGGAATTAAATGTTGTTTTCATTTACTTAGTCTCAATAACTAACCTTGGCTAACAAAAACAAACTTGGGATAATAACAGAAAACAAATAGCAAAATTAGAAGCCTAAATTGTGTATACAGTGTTATATATTCATAAAGTAAATTTCCTTGTACACGCGAAACAAACAAGTTTTCTTAAATAAATTATGGTAACTATAAGAACTTAAAGTAATGGAATTTTTTTTTATTAACAAATTCTTAAGTATTTGCCACAAAAGATCTACAACTGATCTTCTTTCTTTCGTATTACACTGCTGGAATAAGTCTCTTAAGTTTCTAGGTGAGTCCCAGATCGTTGCTCTTGATATATCCAAAGCTTTTGACTAGGTCTGGCATGCCGCACTTCTTAATAAACTTCCCTCCTATGGTCTTTCAACTAAACTCTGTACTTGGCTCTCTAGTTATCTATCTGATCGACGTATATCAGTTATTGTGGACGGCCATTCTTCAAGCTTTCACCAAGTAAATGCTGGAGTGTCTCAGGGCTCAGTTCTGGCACCAACATTGTTTCTTCTTGACTTCAACGACCTTCTCTCGTCCACTACTAATTCCATTCATAGTTTCGCCGACGATAGTACCCTTCACTCCAGTTTTCAGGTTCTTTCAACCCATCACTAAACCTGATTTGGAAAACAAATGCAGAGCGATGCAGATATCTCTTTCGCAGGATCTTAATTTAATACTGGATTGGGGCGCCAAATCCGACCTCCCTTGGAATATTGTTCTTATATCTGGGGCATGGCATCCCCAAAGAAGAGCTATTCGTCTCATTAATGATCTTTCACTTAAAGAAAGGCTTTCCTCTCTAGCTCATCGTCGGACTGTGGGGATTTATCGCTCTTTATAGGTACTTCCATGGCTTCTGCTCTGAAGAAATGTCCAGTATAGTTCCTCCACTCACGGTTCCCAACAGAGAAAATCGTGGTGCCGGGCGTATCCATCCCTATACGTTCCAACTGGACAGACCCCGAACTTCCCACTTTGTTCGTTCTTTTATTCCTAGAGTTTCTAAAATGTGGAACCTGCTGGCCGTGGAGGTCTTTTCTTCCCCCAAATCTTCAAGTATTTAAGTCCCGTGTCAACAAACTCTCTCTTACCTCGCTTGAGACACCCACGGTATGTTAGTATTTAGGCTTTTAGCCTTCGTGGTTTGTCCAACGCTAAAAAAAACACTACTTTGCAAAAAAAATATCTTCTGAATTATTACACACGATTTTTATAAATCTGGAACTTCTAAATAAAGAAATTTATACAAAAATATTTGTCACGTCTAGTATTTGTGTTATATACAGGGTGTCCCGAAAGGTAAGGTCAAAATTGATAGGGTAATAGAGTGAGCCAAAATAATGTTAGTACTTTATTTTAACAAAAGTTTTATCGCGCTTCGTTAGGGAGATGACCTTCAAAGTTGGTATAAAAACTTATTTCAATTATAACTTTTGAACTGTTACCACAGTAACAATGATATTTGGGCTACTAGATAACCTTATAGTAATGCTTCTTTCATGGGTAAACGGCTGTTCAGTAAGTCGGAATTATACAGGGTGCGACGATTTTTTTTCCATTTAATATATGCAGTTTTAACACTGGTGACAAATTTTGACATTCTGCTTTGACCGTTCTTTCATCATTGTTGTACAAAAAAGGTATACCTTATTTTAATTGAAATCTTGGGCCATTTTTCCAAAAATAGCATTTTAAGTCCAGACATAACAGCATTTAGTAAGTAATAAAAAAATATTTTTTTTTGGAAAATTTTAAAAATACTGTAAAATTCTTAAAAACAGGTTTTAACTGTATCATAAAAGCTTAAAGAGCCTACAAATACTGTTTTATTAATTAAAAAATTAAGTTTTACCACATTTTAATAACCTTATTAAAAAATTGAAATTTGTATTACATACAAAATGCTGGTATGCGGATTTAAAATGCGATTTTATGAAAAACAGTCCCAAATATCAATTCAAATAAGGTATATCTTTTTTGTAAAAAATGATGAAGAAATTAAACGGTCAAAGCAAAATGTCGAATTTGTCACCAGTGGTTAAAATGCACACATTAAAAGAAAAATCTTCGCACCCTGGCTAGTTTCGACTTACTGAACAGCTTTTTACCTGTGAAAAAACATTACTATGAGGTTATCTAGTAGTTCAAATATCATTGTTACTGTAGTTACAGTCTAAAAGTTAAAATTAAAATATATTTTTTATACCAACTGTTAAGGTTAATATCTCCCTAACGAAGGGCGATAGAACATTTTTTATATGAAGTACTAACATTATTTTGGCTCACTCTATCACCTCTATCATTAACCTTACCTTTCTGGACACCCTGTAATTTTATCTTTCAAAACGCATTTTTAGCTTTAATTTGAAAGCTTAAATTTATATTACTAAAGAAAGAAAAGACATAATCCGTCCGCCACTTATTTACTGCGCGAGTTCGTAAAAATCCGAAAAATGCTTTTTGCCACTGCGGATCTAAATGTAGGCTATCTATGGGATGGACTTAACTATACCTGTAAAATTTATTATTTTTAATATTTTGAAAAGTTAATCTTTATAAAAATGTTTTCTTTGTCTAAAATGCAAAAAGCTATAATAAAAATTTCCGTAGGATGTACAGGGTGGTTTAAAAATTGCAAATATAATACTTTAAATTATAAAAAAAATCGGTAATTTTTTTAAAGCCACACAATTAAATTAAGTAAAGTTAAAGTTAATGTTAAAAAAAGTTAAGGAAATTATTTTTACAATTAGGTAAAAAAGAATTAAAACGTTAAAAAGAACTGCCTGATGATAAACAGAAAGATTTAAAAATAAGGAAAATGTTATTTTAGCAAAAATATCGGTTAAAAATATGTTTTTAACTACGAATTTAAATAATAATAGAATAAAAAAGTTACAGAAGTTTCAACTTTTGTTAAATAATTTCTTACATTCTGGGTTACTACTTAACTTGTTCGTTACTACTTAATATATTCGTATATATAAAAAATATTTATTATTAAAGAAAAAAACATTTATTTTAGTGTAAAACTTAATTTTCCGATAAAATATTATGTGACAGGAGAAAAATGAGCATTAAAACCTCAAGAAAAATAAAGGGATAAACTTTTTTAAATGGGACATTCTGTATATTATGTCATTCATAAAAGGGT
Source organism: Listronotus bonariensis (assembly GCA_014170235.1). Lineage (NCBI taxonomy): Eukaryota > Metazoa > Arthropoda > Insecta > Coleoptera > Curculionidae > Listronotus > Listronotus bonariensis. The sequence continues at coordinate 135,993 of JACEGR010001791.1, read as the reverse complement.
ATTTTAAAAAGCTTTCCAAAAACACCACATTTAATATATCTGTCTTTAACAGTTTTGGAAATATGGCCATTTAAATACGGGTAAATTTATTACATCTACAACATTCTCACCTAAGTGCCGTAGGTAGGTAGGTAGGTATAATAAAAATTATATCTACAATTTTTTAGATTTGAGTGTTCATATTTCAAAAACTGTTAAAGATTAATCTGATATTATTTCAAAGCTTTTTAAAAGACCCTTTTAATGGTGACATAATATACAGGTGTTTTATTTTAAAAAACAGTTTACCTCTTCATTTTCTTAAGTTTTTGATGTTCATTTGTTGATCTTGTTATGCTCAAAGAATAATAAATGAAAAAGTATGAATATTTTATACAGTACAGGGTGAGTCAACGATAGAGTAAAGTTCAATATTTCATTGGTTTCAAGAGTTATGAGAAAATAGTAAATACAAAAGATTTAAAAATTCTTAGGATGCACAATTTAAAATTATTTTAAAGTATACAGGGTGGCTCAAAAAAGCGTGACGAATAAAACATACATTTTTTTAAATGAAACACCCTATTTTTAAATTTTGTTTTGAAATCCTTTTAAAATTCTTCAACTTTTTATTAATAATATTGCATACCTAAACCTAATGGTTTTTCCAATATTTCAATTTTTTAAAAAGAAAATAATTTTCACACTTGCAAAAAAATTACGTTAGCGCCATTATTTTTTGAAGGTAGATCACTCATATTTGATATTAGCGTTATTCGAAGATGACGTAAAAGATATATGCAACGGAATTTTAATTAGATGCTACAGGGTGTTCAAAATAAACGAATATATTTGGATCATTTTAAATTGAAAAACCTCGATTTTTTTAAATGGCGCACCATATATATTATTATTTTTCTGAAAGATCTTATAAAAACCCACAACTTTTATTAAGTATGTCATATACCTATTTTTAATACTTTGCGATTTATTTTAACTTTTTCAATATTTACCCTTCTTTCTGTCTAAGACTATTGCTATAACATTAGTTGGCCATTTTTAAATTTTAAATTCACAGAAAAAGTAAATAATAATAAATACCTATTACTACAAATTAACTTATTTTTAATTATTATTATGGCGCAATAAATGTTCAAAAATATGCCCTTTTACTTGGATACACATGTTTAGTCTTTTTTCGTATATTTTCTTGGACGTTCCTTAGCATAAAAGGTGTTATTCTCCTGCACGCGTCCCGAATCCTATTTTCCTTATCTTCTGGTGTTGTAGGGGATTCACATAAACACGATCTTTAACATATGCCCACAAAAAGAAATCTAGTGGTGTTAAGTCACATGATCGAGGGGGCCATCCAATGAATCCACCTCTACCGATCCATTTCTGTGGGTAATGATTATTTAAAAATTTTCGAACTTCTCGATGGTAATGCGGAGGAAAGAAGTTGAGGTAAATCATTCTGCAAAAAGTTTAAATATTTAGGCCCGTTAACTGTTTCGCGAAAAATATGGTCCAATAACATTAAAGTGTTTTATTCCACACCACACATTAAGTGACCAATGGTTTTGGTTTTGCACTTCCCGTACCCAGACTGGATTAACTGTTGAATAATAGTGCATGTTATGACGATTAACTGCACCATTACTGCGAAAAGTAGCTTCATCGGAAAACATTATTTTAGACAAAAAATTTGGATTGGTCTCTATTGCTTCATTTATAACGGTGCAGAAGTTTACCCTTTGTTCAAAAACGCGGTCTAGAAGTTCTTGGTGTAGTTCCATGTGGAAGGGATGATATTTTTGTTTTTCCAGTGGTGCGGTTAACGGTAGATTGGGATGTATCACATAAGCTAGCTACTTGACGGCTACTGACCTGGGGATTATCTTGAACTTGAAGTAAAATTTCCAATTTTTTTCCTCATTGGTAGCATTCCGGTTTACCACTTTCCGTTTTTCATATTCAATACTACCACTAGCATTAAACCGTTCCATTAAACACTGAAGAGATTGCCTAGTCGGTACACGTCTATTAGGGTACTTCGCCTTGTAAAGTCCTACTGCCAACAAAGAATTTCTTTGCGCCTCACCCAGTATATAAATCATATCAATTAATTCAGCTTTAGGAAAATCCATACTTATTTTTTTTTTTTTTAATTTACTGACTTCACAATAAATTTTATGAATTTATTTACTCAGATGTCAGGTTAAAATTTGACAATGTCATTTTGTCATGGCATAGCAATAGTCTTAGACAGAAAGAAGGGTAAATAATGGAAAAGTTAAAATAAATCGCAAAGTATTAAAAATAGGTATATGACATACCAAATAAAAGTTGTGGGTTGTAAGATCTTTCAGAAAAAATAATAATATACGTATATGGTGCGCCATTTAAAAAATCGAGATTTTTCAATTTAAAATGATCCAAATATATTCGTTTATTTTGAACACCCCTGTAGCATCTAATTAAAATTTCGTTGCATATATCTTTTACGTCATCTTCGAATAACGCTAATATCAAATATGAGTAATCTACCTTCAAAAATAATGGCGCTATCGTAATTTTTTTGCAAGTGTGAAAATTATTTTCTTTTTAGAAAAATTGAAATATTGGAAAAACTATTAGGTTTAGGTATGCATTATTATTAATAAAACAGTTAAAGAATTTAAAAAGGAATTCAAAACAAAATTTAAAAATAGGGTGTTTCATTTAAAAAAATGTATGTTTTATTCGTCACGCTTTTTTGAGCCACCCTGTATACTTTAAAATAATTTTAAATTGTGCATCCTAAGAATCTTTACATCTTTTGTATTTACTATTTTCTCATAACTTTTGAAACCAATGAAATAATGAACTTTACTCTATCGTTGACTCACCCTGTACAACTTTTCTTCTATCCTTCTTGGTTATAGTTAAAAGTCGGTGGCAAAATATAAATGAAAACCCTATACCTATAAACATACTGATATGTATTTTTATTACGTTACATTAACATATAACACATATTACACAATATCAATAAAAAAAGAATAATAAATAATTAATTAGCAGAAACAAAAAATGCAATCTAAAAATTTTAATATAATAGTTTTAAACAGATGTCAACATAATATTTGTAACATATGTTGGGCGTGGACCAGGAACTATTTTTTCTGTCGGTAGCTATTGTTTTGTTTTAATTTCAATGTTAACAAGAATATACATGGTGACATTTGCAAAATGGTTAGTTTTAAATAATTTAACTAACTAAACGTTCAAATATACAGGGTTATTTTTATATTGATACTTTTATATTTACACTGTATAAAAGGCAAGGAAATAAAAAAACAAACAAAAGTATCGCCGAAAATGCTTTCTTTCCGAGATACAGGGTGTTAAAGCTTTAATTTTGCCTTACATACTCTAATACTTATACTGTTTTAGCCGTTCGGGGCGTAACGACACGCGCACATTAAAACTGATTTTTCCTACGACCACTTGTAAAAATAGCAAATACCACACTGGTTTCATGCATAGAAAATGCGTTATATCACACTAGTGTTGTAAAGTACTTTTTTTTAATTGACCGGAAAATTGAATTTTCCACTCAATTTTTAAGCGGAAAATGCTATTTTACAGGACTAATTTACTTTCCGGTCCCTAGTTTACTTTCCGGTCTCTCATTTACTTTTCGGTCCCTGATATCAAAAAATCCTGTTAGCCATGACAAAAATTGTCAGAGTTCAATTGTTACTATTTGACAGTTCAAGATATTGTAAAGTAAAGAAAGCATCATTATGCCAAAATGGAGTCAGACATGGAAAATCCAGATGAAATAATTGAAGCAGCCTTGCCTTATTGTCGTTTAAATATAACACTAAAAATTTACACAGTTTTTTTTCCGGTCAATTAAAAAAATTATGTACGATACTCGACCGGAAATAATTTTTACGGGTCTCCTCAAAACTACAGGACTCGCCTACGGCTCGCCCTGTAAATGTTTTTCGTCGACCCGTAAAATACCATTTTCCGGTCTAGTAACGTAAATAGTTATTACAGCACTAGTGTTGCAAAGTACGTTACAACACTCGTGTGATATATATTATGATGTCATTCTAAAAACTGCTATTGGTTTTGCAAGTGACATATTTATTGTAGTGACAGTAAAAGCTTTTTACTTACCTTAAACAGTAGAACCCAAATTAGCGAAAATCATCTTATTAACGTTAAGTTACTACACAGTATAAGCTTTCTTCTAATATTAAAAAGAGTAATAACAAAATTTCCGAAAAACATAAAAAACATAAACAAAAATAGACATAACCACAAAAACAACTTTCACTGACTGCTCGCTCAGTGACACAGGGTTGTCAGGTAAGTAGATCAAATTTTTATTTACTTTGGGGTTAATTTGGTTTCTTGATATTTTTTCGTACGACAAACTATTGCATTGAAGGAAAAAGTAGTGGCATACTAATTTTTTCTTCAAAAAAATGTACTACAAATATTGTTCGAACGCCACTGATAAAATTTTTACAGCAAAAAATGTAATATAGTAGTCAAAAGAAATGTACGAAATTTTGGTGAAACTTCTGGAGTGGTAAATGGTAGATTTAAGAGGGGCTGGAATAACCCTACCCTGCAGCCGCACGGCTTATTGTGCACCCCTGTTTTACGTCTGGGTAATGTCAGCCAGACGGGACCTACAGCTAAAGGTTGTTTCGTAAGTCCTAGCCAATCAGTGCGTAGCAGTCTATTACGTCACATATGTATCGCAGCCGCTAGTTCCTTGGCGCCAACGTAGCAAACAAGGACGTCTAGACGGATAACGGATAACGGATAAACACAAAGTTTAATTTTAAAAAAGCTGATTTTGTACAGTTATACCATTTAGTTAAAAATGAAGAATGGCAAAATCTATATAAATGTAATGATGTAAATGAGGCAGTATCTATTTTTTACAAAAAATTTCATGCAATATTCCTACAATGTGTCCCTTTTTCAACCCAAGTTGGCAGAAGTTTCCCTGTCTGGTTTAATATAGAGATTATTAGACTTATTAAAGCCAAAGAGAGATTTTTAAGGAAAAGTAAATCCAATCCTGTGGTGTATTGGAAAAACAAATATAAAGAGATTCGCAGTTTAATTAAGGTTAAAATTAAAATTGCTCATAATGAGTATCTTACACGAGCAGGAAATATCCTACATAAAAATCCCAAGTATTTCTGGTCCTATATAAAGGAGCAAAGAAGCAACCCCGATATTCCCGAAGAAGTCCTCTATAATGGAATTACATTTTCGGGCACCAAGAACGTAGCAGATGGATTTGCGTCATTTTTCAGCTCAGTGTTTTCCAATGATGAATCATTAAAGCAGATTCAGAATGTTCCCAAAAAGCATTTCTGTGATCTGCCTATTACTGAGTCCTCCGTACCACAGGCAATTAAAAAATTAAAAGGAAACAGAGCAATAGGTCCAGATGGTTTTCCAGGCTACATTATTAAGGGCTGCGGTGAAATGTTATTATCACCCCTAATATTTATTTTTAATCTAAGCTATCAAATAGGTACGTTTCCTACAGTCTGGCGAACCACAAAGGTCATTCCAGTTCTTAAAGGTGGAGTTCGACGGGAGATTGTAAATTACCGTCCTATAGCTGTAGTAATCTTCGTACTCAAGGTGTTTGAAATTGTTATTTTTGATAGGCTTTATGAAGAAGTCAAATTTTATATTTCCGAAAGTCAACACGGCTGTCTTCCACAAAAATCCACCTTAACTAATCTTATAATATTCTCACAATATATACATGAAGCACTCAATAATAAGAAACAAATAGATGTTATTTACACCGATATGGCCAAGGCGTTTGACAGAGTGAGACATAGTACTATAATTCAAGCTTTACTGAATATGAATATAACCGATGGCTTGGTTAACTTGATAAAATCATATTTGTCTAATCGTCAACAATACGTAGAAATAAAAGGAGCTAGGTCTAATTTGTATAAGTGTCCATCAGGAGTTCCTCAAGGATCGAACCTTGGTCCGCTCCTTTTTGTTATAGCTATAAATGGTATATGTGATGTTGTTAAGAATTCTCAAAAGTTGTTATTTGTTGATGATTTTAAATTGTTTTTAGAAATCTGTAGTGATAGTGACTGTATGACTTTGCAACAGGATTTGGATAGTGTGTTTGAATGGTGTAATACAAATGGCTTTAATTTTAATTTGTAAAAATGATAGAACACAAATTAGCGAAAATCATCTTATTAACGTTAAGTTACTACACAGTATAAGCTTTCTTCTAATATTAAAAAGAGTAATAACAAAATTTCCGAAAAACATAAAAAACATAAACAAAAATAGACATAACCACATAAAACAACTTTCACTGACTGCTCGCTCAGTGACACAGGGTTGTCAGGTAAGTAGATCAAATTTTTATTTACTTTGGGGTTAATTTGGTTTCTTGATATTTTTTCGTACGACAAACGATGGCATTCAAAGAAAAAGTAGTGGCATACTATTTTTTCTTCAAAAAAATTTAATACAAATTTTGTTCGAACGCCACTGATAAAATTTTTACAACAAAAATGTAATATAATAGTCAAAAGAAATGTACGAAATTTTGGTGAAACTTCTGTAGTGGTACATGGTAGATTTAAGAGGGGCTGGAATAACCCTACCCTGCAGCCGCACGGCTTATTGTGCACCCGTTTTACGTCTGGGTAATGTCGGCCAGACGGGACCTACAGCTTAACGTGGGTTCCGAAGCACGGATGTTTTATTCACGACAACTCAAGACCGGATCCCCAACCAGGAAAGGTCGTTTTCCTCCCTATTATTTAACTGGTTGGGGTCTGCAAGTCTGCGCTTACGTAGGACACGGAAAAGTGTGTTCTGGCGCCTTGGTCTTTGCGGGACTTCAGCATCGATACATTTTACACTTTTTGACCGTCTTTTGTTGTGCTAACCACTAAATGTCTGACCAAACTTTTTTTCTTTAGTCTGGCCTGGATTCGAACCAAGTCTGCGTCCGTTGTGCGCCTAACGACCCAGCGCTTTAACGCACAGGCCATTACACCGACAATTTATGGAGTGGTAGGAAAGTTATAATAAAAAGGGTTTTTTTCGTTAAACTTTAACATTATGTATCCTAAAAAGTAGTTATTTTTTCTTTTTTCATAACTAAATCATAACCATACCAGAAAATTTATATTTAAAATAAATGTAGTACCTTTTTTTATATGACAAACGCTTGCTATTTTCTTTTTATTGGAGATACGAAATCGGTTAAATTAGAGAAGTAATCTTTGGTTCAGAGAAGGTGAATGTTTCGTCATACCTTCTTGTTCTTTCTTTATACCGTCTAAATCAAGAGAGACAGGAAAATTGCGTCACTGACGTAAGAGAGAAATCGTTAGTAATCAATTAAATGTCAACCACTGTCGTAATCAATAATCAATATTTTTGACATATTAATATTTTTATTAATTTTTATGTAAAATTTGAGTAAATAGAAAAATATAGGTGTGTAGTAACTATTTTTCGAACTAACTGACTATCCAGACCTACTTTGCTGTACTGTGAACTTGTGCTTAAGCTTAACCTGCAACTTTGTGAACGCAAATAATTTGTGCAGCGTAAGTTGTTCAAAACAATTTTGAAAACAGCTTTGTCAATGAAAAATTATTTTTAGACATATTAAAGCATATTTTGACTTTGACTTTGAATGTTAAGTGCTGTTTTGTGATTTTAATATACGATTACTGTAAAGCGTGAGTATTTGAAATACAAGTCGTTATTATTAAATATGCCTCAACCACATACAAAGGCTGAACACGTTTTTGTTTTAAAGATGGTAAAGGATTTTCAAATGGAGAAAAGTCCACCAGTGATATATCCAATTTTTGATAGTTTCGGAAATATGGCTATCATCAAGAATTTAATAGTTAACTAGTAATTTTTAAAGCTTTTTAAAAGATCTTTTAAATCGTGATATAATATACAGGGTGTTTGATTTTAAAAAATACATTTTTAGCAAAAACTTGAAAACTCAATGTTCAATGGTTTTTCTGTTACAGCACATAAATCAGCGTAAAAAAATATTACTACATTCCTAATTTAGGCCACTTCGTATCTTTAATAATAAAAAGTTTAGCTATAGTGCCAACTTAAATTTGATAACCATGTTTATACTTGACTCATCCGGTCACACTTATTTTAGTTGACCTGACAAGTTAAACTGTACATACAGGGTTATTATTAATATTTCGCCACCTATTTACAACGATAACCAAAAAGATAGAAAACAAAAACTTTTTATATAAAAGTTTTATAGTTTTTTATTTATTATATTAAATAACTATTTTTTTTTTGATCAAACTAAAATCTACATATTTTAAATTTGTTTTTTACCTCTAAAATACAATATTGATAAACGTCGAAGGCGTTGCTAGGCAGCATCCTTTTCGGCCATGGCCAGGAATATTTTTTCTCCGGCTGGAGGGAAATCACGTATTTTCATTACGATTTTTTACCTTTAAAATGTATTATTTCTGTAAGTAAGACTTTGCTAGGCAAAAACTTTTCCGACCATGGCCGGAAATCTTTTTCCGGGCGCTTAAGCTTCCCTATGCTTTATATATTGACTGATGACGTGTGTGATCGATCTGAAATTTGGTACACACTCTTAATCTTGATGACAATACGGTATAATACATTCTTTATGATTAGAAATCCAAGATGGTCGACAATACAAAATGGCGGATTAAATATAACTTCTCTACAACCTCTGATGAGTATCAAATGGAAGGGCTTGATTGGTAGAATAGAGCTCACTATGAAAAAAAAATCCAAGATATCCTCCGCCACGAAATGGCGGATTACATATTTTTCTCACAACTATTTCAGGCAATAAATAAAAGAGCTTAGTTCGTAAATGTAGCTTACTGTAAAAAAATTAAATCCAAGATGGCTGCCGGCACGAAATGGCGGATTATATATATTTCCCTCAACTACCTTAACAAGGATAACAAATAAAAAGGCTTGTTTAATAGAATGGAGCTCAGTGTAAAAAATTTAAAATTCATGATGGCCGCCGCCATAAAATGGGCGATTACATATTTTTTCACAATTATTTTAATATGGGTATCAAATACGGGCTTGATAGGTAGAATAAAGCTCACTGGAAAAAAATTAATCCAAGATGTACTCCGCCACAAAATGACGAATTACATATTTTCCACAACAACGTCAATAGGTATATAATCGTTGGTTAGTTCTGGTTATTAATAGTAAGACTTTAAATAAGCTTAATAGAATAAGAAACTTTAACTATAATAAACAACAGAAATAAAAACTTAAAAAGAAATTATAAACAGGGTGTAATTTAATTGATGGCTAAAAATACAGGGTATAATTACTTAGCTTATTTTAGAAAGAAAAGTTCATATGAACATATGTCCTAAACGTCTTAACTTTTGAGATACAGGGTGTTAAAGTTTTTAAAAAACCAAAAAAATTTGAAAACACTTATTTTAGTAAAAACTGTTATACTGGATAATAACCTTATTTTAATAAGTATTTATTATGTTTGTTACATAATTGCTAAACCTAAATTTTAAAAGAAAATTATCCAGCAATGCTTTTTTATGGTCTAAAAATATGCAATTAAGAAATTTTTCTTTTCTCTTAAATTAAACAAGATACTGAAAAAAATAAAGGGACACAAAAGCAGTATTTTTATTTGCTTAATTTAAAGAAAGCACAAAAATTTTACTCACATTTACACAGTCAGTGTAGTACCGTTTTTTGTTGGAAATATTCCTTCAGTTGCCTCTCGAGACGCCACTGGACTTATTAAATGTAATTAAGTTAGTGATAAATTACCCCCTCAATGTCATTAATATTATTGCCAAATTAAAACAAAATTAGGTAAAGAATACTTGGGATATTTAAAAAAATAGATTTTTCATGGAAATTTTAACACTCTGTATATCAAAAGTTAAGAGATTAAGGACATATGTTTATATAAACTTTTCTTCCTGAAATAAGCTAAGGAATAATACCCTGTATTTTTGGTCATCAATTAAATTCCATCCATTAGAGATTGGACCCTACGGGTTAAATTTCCAGGCACCCATCTGGAATACCTTTGGAAATGCCAGACCTGGGAGCCCAATTTCAAGTTACTGAATTAAATACTTACCAAATTACACCCTGTATAAAAAAATATGGTTAACGGTTATATTCTACCAAAAGCTAAAAAAAATCAGTAAGTCCTAGCTGCCAGATCACACCAATCTTCTCATTAATCTGGGGTATTGACAAATAATTAAATCGTTAGGCACCTAAAATGTCAATCATAATGTTAACTCTGGATACGCTAGGCCCAAAGGTTTTATTACTTGTCTGATCAATAGCCAAGATTGATAAGAAGATTGGTGCGATCTAGTAGCTAGGACTTACAATTAATTTTTAGCTTATAGAACAATAAAACCGTTTAACATAAAAAATACATTTGTTTTAAAATATAGGTGTTTAATAAACTAAGAAAAAAAATAATAACTCTTTGGCAAAATTTCGTTTTTTACGAATAATTCTGGAACGGCTGCAAATTTTAAAATGTTTGAAACTAAATATTGTTAAGCATAAAAGCAGATGTCAACCTAATATTTACAATTGTTATGGGGTGTAAAACTTTTAGCATAGAAATAACTGGTTTGTTGTTATTTTAATAAAAGGAAAACGAAGTACAGGTATTAAGCAAAAAATTTAACATTTTAAAAATTTAAAAATTATTTTTAAGCACGTAAAGCCTTGCCTGGTTTGGGAAATTAAAGGTGAAGAAACGTCCCTTAAAAAGAAAGCACAAACTAATTATTTATTAAATTTCTACACCTCGAAAGTCGAACTTCTTAATATGTAAGGGGTAACTTTTTTATGTTTAGTACAGGAATATCTGAAAAGTGTAAATAGATGGGCCTTTTTATAATTTTTAAATAATATATTATAAGATATACTTTAAAAAATAACTAAGTTTTGGATAGACAAATTTTAATTTTTTGTTTTCAGTTAAATTGGTTTAATTAAAATATGCTTTTCTTTTTTGGCAGCCTTTACAATGTTTATTTTTGCTCTTGTGTGCTCGTGATACTAATAGTTTAAGATCTGACGGTAACCCACGTTTTAACCCGATAAAAACTCTTTATATCAAATACAGTATTTAAACAAAGATTTGCGTAAAAAAATATAGTCCAGGGTATATTTTATTAAAGAAATAACCTCAAAATATTTGACACACCCTGTTTAATTAAAATTTAAATTTTTATACCGGTGCACCATTATACAAAAACAAAGTGAGTTTTACTTTTGACGAGACCAACTTTTTGTTTCCCTGATTTCAAATCCGCAGTTCGATCTGCTCCATCAGGCTTGAATTTCGAGTAAACTTTAAAAGCTCCACTTACATTTTTCGATTTTTAGCCATTTTAAGGGTTTTTTATATGTAGTTTACTCAAAACTTAAGCCTGATGGGAAAGAACGAAGTGCAAATTCAAATTCAGGGCATCAAACAACATATAAAACGTTGGTCTGCCGATCGCTTTTTTATGCCGGTAAAAAGCGATAAAAAAAGCGTTTTTTAATATTCAATAAAAAAATTATATGTTTAAAAATATATGTTCTTTTAAAATTAACTCGGATTATACTTAAATATTAAACATAAAAAAACAATTTAACAAACGATTAAATTGTCATTCTGATCATATACATAAGTATATTATTATTATAGCAGCAATACCATTTTGGTTTTTTATTTATCTCATTTCAATCATCAAAAATGACTTAACATACCTACGTGTTGCTTTTTCAAGGCAGCAGTTAACATTAGAATATCGAGTTGCGTTATTGATAGGTGAAGATGACATTTTTTGGATTTAATTTAAGATATCTCCTTATTGTAAGTATCGCTATTTAAGGTAAATATTAACCTCATTGCTTTACATCTAATTTTAGAATTTTACAATTTTAATGAAATAAAATTTTTGATCTCAGCCTCTTACAAACCCTCATCCGCAGACAGTGCATTGAAACAGGGTGTCCCATTTTGGTTGTCCCTCATGGGGAACTTGGAAAACTATAAGAGAGTATTAAAATCTGATACCCCATCCTCGAGCTCTTTTTGGAGAAAACATTTATGGTAAAAACAGATCATCGCTATCGCGAAGCGTTTCAGAGATACAGGGTGATTCTCGATTTTTTCACTTTTTGAAAAGGCCCTGTAGCTTTGTTGTTATTACAGATACGAGAAAACTAATTGCACATTATACAGACACTTTTTTCCGTAGAATCCAGTGGCGTAGCCAAAAATTTTTGAGCTGTCATTTTTGACATAATGACCCAAACATGTTTTTTTTATTAGGGACAACCCTATAAATGATTAGGTAATTAAATTGCTTGTTTTTTTCTGATTAAAATAATATATCATAGTAGGTGGTTTAATAAATTTTTTGACGTCAAATATTGGAAAAATTATGATTTTAAAGACGCATTGGGCTTCTATTTGTTTTTAAATTGTTTTATATTTTGTTTTAAAAGGAATCTGTCATCGCTTAGCTCAGGAGACATTTTCGTAGAAAAATACTAAAAATTAGTTTACAACAACAATAATAATACAAGTTATATTAATTAAACTTAAAAATTTATCAAGTTTTTTTAATTTTTGATTTTTTGATTTTTTTTTATTTTTTATGAACTCTCCATGTCAACTTTACCAATAGAGCAAAAAATTAAAAGAAGCAAAAAAATCTAATATTTTTTGACACACCCTGTATAACTTTGATTCTTATCTTTTATACAACATTATCATAATAATAATACCAAATTTTTTGCTTCAAATTCATAAATAAGGACGCTATGAATTTTTAAATTTGAAACATAAAAATAATTATTTTTAATTTTTTGGGACACACTGATCAGTCATTTATATATATATAATAATATTCTTCCCTTATCATATATATTATTCACCATAATTTCATCCTTATATATTCATAAATAAAATTGTAGGAAATTTTTAAAGTTAAAAATAAAAAAAATACATTTTAATTTTTGAGACACCCTGTATCATTTTTTTATGTATAATAATATTTCTTACCATCACATTTATCAAATACCAAAATTTCATCCCTTTATTTTCATAAATAAAATTGTATGAAATTCTTAGATTTTAAAATAAAAATTTATAATTTTTTGAGACACCGTGTATCATTTTATTATGCGTATTAATAATCTTCTACATCATATATATATTTACCAAAATTTCATACTTATATATTTATAAATAAAGTGGTAGGAAATTTTTAAATTTTAAAATAAAAAATGCGTCTTTAAAATCATAATTTTTCCAATATTTGACGTAAAAATTTATTAAACCACCTACTATGATATATTATTTTAATCAGAAAAAAACAAGCAATTTAATTACCTAATCATTTATAGGGTGTCCCTAATAAAAAAAACATGTTTGGGTCATATGTCAAAAATGACTGACTGAAATTTTTGGCTACGCCACTGGATTCTACGGAAAAAGTGTCTTTATAATGTGCAATTAGTTTTCTCGTATCTGTAATAACAACAAAGCTACAGGACCTTTTCAAAAGTGAAAAAATCGAGAATCACCCTGTATCTCTGAAACGCTTCGCGATAGCGATGATCTGTTTTTACCATAAATGTTTTCTCCAAAAAAGAGCTCGAGGATGGGGTATCGGATTTTTAATATCTCTTATGGTTTCCAAGTTTCCCATAAGGGACAACCAAAATGGGACACCCTGTACATTTCTATATCAAGTAAAAATGTATTAATTTAGAAATAAATATGCCATGTTGGTTCTGGTGAGATGTAACCTGCCAAAACAAGAACTATAATTACACCATAATTTTGAACAATTTTTTATTTTTACTTGTACGAAAAAAGTTATTCCCTGTAAAAAGTTCTGCATTGTCTAAAAGCTAAAATGCAATAATCGATTATTAATTTTTTGCAGTGGTATAAGAGGTATGTCAAAAAATATGAATTTTGATTAAAAGGAAAGTATCTTTATTTTTTTCATAGATACCGAGAATTTTGTAAAAAGAAAGATTATAAAAAAGGATGGTTGGGATTTAAAATGTAAATTTAAAAAAATCTCTTTAAAATGTTAATATCGATAACGAGCGTTTCTGTAAATTTTTGCCGTTTTGGCAGTTCTTCCTTTCTTTACACATTACATTTTAAAAATAATTATGCACGAATGGACATATTTAAATTTTTACCGGTGACGTCAATGAAAATAAAAAAAAGATTTATTTTTAATGAACTAGTTTGCATATTTGAATAATATTTTAATCCTAAACATATGTATTTCTTGATAAAAAATTTAGATAATATAAAAAATTAAAAGTACCTTCCCTCAGAGCATAATTCATATATTTTGCCATACCTCGCATACCACTGCAAAAAATTAATATCTGAAAATTATTGTATTGTAGGTGTTAAACCATGCAGAACTTTTTATAGAGGATAACTTTGTTTTGTAGGATTAATAATAAAAACGTTTTTCGTATGATGCAAACTTAAGTAGACACGCTGTATATTAAAAATTTAAACACCCCGCTTTCATACATATATTATGTAACACAGATTTTTAGGTGTAAACCTATGTGATTAGAGACGTTTTTAAATTTTAATTTTTAATTTTTTATTCATATAGTAATTAAATACTATTTTTATTTTAAATTTTCGTAAATGAGATTTTGCGTAAAAACGAACAATAAGGGTAGTTTACTCTTAATTTAAAATTATGCTTTGGAATTGTTAGCCCAACCTTTATAGAAAGACGTTTTTGTGTTTTCTGGCGAATGGTTCCTTTTTTGCAAGCATTTATTTTTAAATATCTTTAAAAAAGTACAGATCTTTATGCATTTTTCCTCTAGTAAACCCAATCCGTGCACAGTCTGTATTAGTACTAAATTAAGATTATATCTAAATAACTCAACATTTTAGATGTATCGTACCTACCTACTGGTGTAATTCAAAATTTTAAAAAAATAATAAATAAAATCAAAATTCGAATAGTATGGTACGCGACCTAATATTAAAAACAATTTTAAATTTTAAATAGCTTTATATTTAAACAAACACCCTTCTATTTAAAATCTTAAACACATAAAAACAATTATATAATAAAATATTTGAAAAAAAAAACAATATACATGGTATAAAGTTATGTTTTTCAAAATAAATTACCATGTTACCGAATATTTTAAAAAGACTTAGCACCCTGTTTTTGGAAACAATGTATTTTTGGAAGCTATGTTTTTATGAACTTTCTGTTATATATAATTTGCCCGTAAATGATAAAAGAAAATACAGAGTCTTCCATTTGGAATAAGAAAGTTTTGAATGTTTTACTTACTCTAAGTTTACCACTGTTTGCTTGACACCCTGTATAAGAAAAATATAATTAAAAAATTAAATATAAAAATAATATTTAATAAAATTTTAAATTCTTGGGCATAGAGGCCTCTGAATGACAAAGAAAAACAAATACATAACCTGGTACAAACGACTACTTGGCTGGTTATTTTAAAAGTACGGAGTCTCCAAATAAATGAATAACCCCGGGTCATAATGAAGACGGTGACACGTGTTTCATCCTTGTTGGGAATCATCACAACCGCTGTACATTGTTGACAACTCGACTTTGTTTCTGGTCGTTGAAATATAATCCCTGTCGAAACCAAGGGAGTAAATTTAGACAGCCAGAGCCATCTCGCCAAGCAATTCTAAAACAACCAGCCAGAGCGCCATTAGCTTAATATAAAAATATTATCTATTAGGTAATTGCCTGTCAAGGCAATTAAAAAAAATGAAATTAGGAAAATGGTAGCGTGATGGAAAATGTCCTGAATTTTCTATTTTTGAGAAGAAACTACAACATTTCTTAAATTTAAAGATTGAAACTTACTTATATAACCTAGTATTAAAAAGTATTAGAATTATAAAGAGGAATTTAACAATAATATAAAATACAGAGTAAAACGCTTAAAAAACATTACTTTATACCATCACGCTCTGGTGATACTGTATACATCAAAATATGTTTAAAATTTGAATCATATTCCTGACTAGATACCTACGAAAAAAGGAATTTAAAAAGTAAATTAGCTTTTTCAGCTAAGTCTCGTATTTAACAAAATAAAATTTTAAAAAAGTTGTTTCCACATCCAAAACAAATTTCAATAGTTTAAATTTTATTTTTATTTTAGAGCGTTGCAGTCCTTTTTGGTACTCACTTAGTGACATCCGTACCTCTCTATAATACCCTATACGCCTTCAGAGTACCTGATCGAGCCTTTGACAGTGGTTTAACTATTGTGTTTACTGATTTTGGTTACAGTGCTGGTTATCATGATGGAAGAAACATAGGTGAATTTGTGTCTTAATACTTTATAAAATAAATGTATATACACATTTTAAAAATAATAAAGAAAAAAAAATACAAAATAAATATATGCCTGACCAGGAGTAAAGTATTTTTGTTTTTAAAATATAGAACAAAATTTTATAGGTAAATGTTGTAGAGAATTGAACAAAAAAAACAAATTTTGCTCCAATGTGTAGGTAAAAATATTAAAAATGCACAAGAATAAAGTACTTTTATTTTTAAAACTGGCAAAAAATTTCGTAAGTAAATGTTGTAGAAAATTGTGTTTTATGTCAAACTTTATAAAGTATTAAAAAGGTGTTTTTAATTTTTTACCTGGTATGCATTACTACTTAAATACTTGACACAACAGAGCGAATTTTAAATAAAAAAGTAAGAATTTAAGTTTCACTAGTGCTAAATTTATTTCCGGAAATGTTTTCAAGGCGACGAATATTTTAAAAATTATCCCAAGCCGCAGGCGAGGGAGAATTTTCTTAAAATATTCGTGGCCGATACAAAATTTCCCGAAATAATGTAAGCACGTGTGGTATTCGGTAAGAAAATTTTACACCAAGTTTTTGTTAAATAATATTCTTTTAAATTAATATTTGTAACTTTGACAAGAGCTCTAAAATTTTAATATAAAATATATATTTTCCAGTTTACCCATTGTAGTTGCAAATATATGTAATTCTAAAGCTTATCATTGTTTATTCTTTTTATAACATACCTTATATTACTACAGTTAGTAAAAATCGATTATTTTAATTTTTTAGACCCATACGTTAATTTCGTTTGCTCTTCAGTCTTATTGATATTATTTTACTAACTGTAGTTGTATAAAATTGTCATTTAGGGTCTTAAAACCTTACATTATTTTTATATTATGTTATGTCTGTAATACTACAATTGGTACAAAATAACATTTTATTTAATTATGTATGTAAATGACAGACATGGCGTTAAAACAAATTCAATAATTATGTCAAAAAATTCCACTATAATTCGCTCCAGGGTACCCCAGGCAGGAGAAAAAAATATCCGATAAATACTTGTGTTTGTGGTAATGCAACCAAAACTACACATTTGATTGGTCGAAAAACAGTGGTGTAAAATTTTCTTTTAAATTTTGCTCCTTCTTACCCAGCATCTAAAAAAATTACAGATTTCTTTTTTAATTTAATGCTTTACATTGAAATTTTCACATAAAATTAAATTACCACAGTTTTCTTGTATTTTTAAAAATAAAAGTACTTTACTTTTGGGTATTTTTTTATTTCTACTGATAACCTGCCCTGTATAACACCAATCGGAGTAAAATGTTGCATTTTTTTATTTTTGTTTATGAACATAAAAACATCTGATAAAATAACAATAATGTTAAATATTGGGTGTCCTTTCAAAGGTGCTTTTTCCACTATTTTTTTTGCTTGTTAGATAAAACGAAAGAAAAATATCTGGTACTTGGATATGTGACGTAAACTAGCATTTGTTGATTAATTTACCCATCTCACTCCCGGCTTAACCGGAAATTGCTTCTGTTTTTAAATTATAAATGGGACCACTGGCATATTTTATCCTATTTTGATAGTAATAGAATACAATGACAGCCCAGCCCATCCCCAAAAAAAAAATTTTTAAGCATTTAAAATATATTAGTGTTTTTCGGCAAATATACTTTATATACTAACCAGCACTAGTTGCGTACTGAAGCTCGCATGTCATTTTTTGACACTTCTATCGTCAAAAATTGATTTTTGTAAACTTTAATCTTAAGTGTCATGGTTAAGCTAAAATAGTTCATTTTATGTGTAGCAGCCGTAATAAAAAATATAAAAATATATTTTTTTACGACTTTCAGGCGGAGTAAAAGTTTGCAAAATTCTAATTACAAATTTAGCGCTTTATAGAAAAGGTCTTGTATGATTTTGCATACTTACTTGAATGGTTTAGAAGTTATTCGATGTCAAAATAATCAAATGACCAAAAAACATCGATTATTGATGATTTTCACAAAAATACTTTTGTTAAGCCTTTTTTGTGGAGCATTAAATTTGCAACAAGATTATCATGGTCAATGTTATCGGTTGCATTAGTGCATAAATCTAAAGTAATAACAAAACTTTTTTATGTTAATTTAACTTAACACTTTAGCTATCATGGGGTCCGGGTTAATTTCAATATTAAGAGCTAGAATTTGGCACGATTTTTTTATATATATTTGAATCCTATGTATATAGAACTATCGTAAAAAAAATTAAACATACTCTAAATAAGGACCACCCTCATGCCCATCTATAATTAGGTACTATTTGCAAGTCTGTACACCAATTTTATTCAAAAATGGGTTATTGACACAAAGTTTAAAATTTTTTAAGTGCGTACAGTCAATTAGCATATCCATTGGACATTGCGATAACTGCGGGTCTATTATCTAATACTATTACTTCACAGTGCTGCATGCCAAATCAATATAACTTTGCTTAAAAATCATATGCATTAGGGATGCGACATCGAAGTCAAACATCGATGATAACATAGAAGGCTCACCATCGATGGCAGCGATACATCGAACAAGTATCATCGATGATTTTTTAAACATTGTTTTTTAATCACTGTTTATGAAAAATTGTTGTTGTTTGTTTGATATGTCATTCCTATTGATATTCAGCTTTCGATATTACCATCGATATTTGGCTTCGATGTTACATCCCTAATATGAATTAAGTGAAAATACAATAATGTTGCATGCGACACAAAACAGGTTTAAATATTACTAAAGAAATTATGCTTAAATATACGCAGTGCCGGATCAAACGTGAAGCGAGCGCTTCAGAGACAGATGGGAGGGGCGGAAATTGAAAGTGAAAGGAAAGTGAAACTTAGATCTTTTATTGTAGGGTAGTAATTCAAAACCAAATTATACAAGGGGACAGGCGCAATAAGTTTTTTTAAGAAACAAATTTTTTGATCGCAAAAGGGTACAACTTTTACTTTTCGCTTCAGTAGAAAAAAGACCTTGATCCGGCACTGAATGGACGTAAGCTTTGCTTACAGCACCATGTCTAAATATAGACTATTTTAACAATTATAATATAAAAGGGCAACAAAAGAGGGATTAATTTTCTGCCACCCACTATAAAGTGTTTCCATGGTTTTACCTTCTAAACTTTACAAACGAGTCTTTAATGATTATAAAGCTTTAATGATAATATGATACCAAAACAGCTGTATTGAAAACCCTATCAAATAATTAAAAGTTTAATGGTAAAAACCCATTATAATCCTCTCTGCTTCAATTAACTTTGTGTAAACATCCAGAAGTTTCATAATTTATTATTACTAAGGTTAAATTTTTTGAAAATTAACGATATAAAAAATGTGTTAAAAATACATATAAAATATAGCATTGTTGTTTATGTTTTTTAATGTATGTTTATGTTTGTTTATGTCTCCTCCGTGGCGCAACGG
This sequence comes from Listronotus bonariensis, assembly GCA_014170235.1. Classification (NCBI taxonomy): domain Eukaryota; kingdom Metazoa; phylum Arthropoda; class Insecta; order Coleoptera; family Curculionidae; genus Listronotus; species Listronotus bonariensis. Next base: position 116,077 of record JACEGR010001791.1, on the reverse strand, counting down.
ACAAAGCTTTGATCTTCGAAGCCAGATGTCGCAGGGTTCGATTCCCAGCAGGGCAGACATATTTAGGTAGTAGTTATTTAAAAATAACGACCGTGGTATTACTACCGCGTTGTCTAAAAGGTGCTATAAAATGGATAAACTGCATGTTTCAGTGCTTGGACAACGTTGACGGAACAGGGAGAACGATGGGTTAAACATCTAATAACCGACACCCACGGTACTCTTGTATTTAGGCATATGCCTTCGTGGAATGTCAAAAAGACTAAAAAAATATAACAATTTTTTTAAAAAATTGTAATTATAAATTTCAAATTAATTTTTCCAGTGCAAAATCGATTGGAATGGTAGAGAAGCCCAAGAGGGGATTGTCGCGAAAAGAGTCATCAAATACTCATCCTCTACTTATGAGCGGCCAGCCGCTCGGCTTATTGTGCCTGTCTTTTTACGTCTGGGTGATGTCAGCCAAACGGGACCTACAGCTTAACGTGGGTTCCGAACCACGGTCCTATGAGCGACAACTTAAGACCTCGTCCCCACCCAGGGGCACTACTGAACCTACCAACTGAGTGGGGTCCGCATGCTCTACGGTTGCGCAAGACACGGCAAAGTGTGTTCTGGCGCCCTGGTCCTTTGGTGGCATTTAGCGTTTTTTGTTTGTGTGTATTCGGCTCTTTTTAAACATTTTAAAAATATATAATAGTACATATATTTTTATGATAAATTGGTATAAAAATATTATAAAACGATATATTTTTTTAAATTTTAACACCTAGTAGTTCAAGAACTAAGACGTATGATAGGACATGCATAAAAATATATTTATATAAAGTTTTCTTCCTAATTTTTATTGTAGTAGTTTGTCGGTAGAGGTACTAGACACCCTTTATATTAGTATTATAAAAAAAAGTTTTTATTATTTTTGTAATTTATTTAAACTAATTTTTACAGAAGCAGTAATCCATAATTTAGTGCATTGTCTTGATTAAAGATCAAGCGTTTAACCCAAATAAGCTACAGGGCGGTGGGCAGAATAAGCTACGGGGCGGTGGGCAGAATAAGCTAAGGGAGCACCATAAGCGGACCCCACAGGAGCACTGTACGCACTGTAGGCAGAAACGACAGGTGCACTGTACGCAGACACTACTGGTGCCCTAACAAAGGGGGCGCTGTAAGCTACTGGGCCAGCAACAACTCAGGTTTTGGAGAAGCACAAACTACGGCCAAGATGGCGGCGAAAACGGTGGCTACCTAAAAAATATAATGATATAATAACTCGACTTATATGTTTAAAATGATATAAAATAGTACAAAAAAATTCGTTGGTGGTGTGCAAAACACGGTTTTTTTAAGATTAAACAAAAAAAAATATTAGCAGAATCAGTTATTAGTATATAAATTTAAAAGAGAATTTTAGAAAATGGTTAAACTAGTGCCTATTATTAAATACATTTCTAAAACAGATAAATAAAAAGATCAATTAATTATTTCTAATAATTTTAAATACATACAGTCAATGATTAATTCTTTTGTCAAACTTGTTTGTCAGATCCGAAAATTTGATCGTTTGCAGTTTTATTTATTAAGTTTTTAAACTTAAAAATTGATTTACTTCTACTTTTCTTTTCTTATATTTGACAAACATGACTGAAACTAAAATATCTTTTATCGGCCGTAAATTCCTAAATTTCCTTTTAATTAATAAAAATAATGTTACAGGGTTTTCATTTTTATTTACCATCCACTTTTAACTATAACCAAAAAAATAAAAAACAACGTCATGTATAAAGTTTTAAACTTTTTCATTTATTATGTTTTGAGCATAAAAAAGAAACAAATAAACATCAAAAACTCAAAAAATGAAGAGGTAAACTTTTTTAAATAAGACACCCTGTATTTTATGTCACCATATAAAAGATCTTTTAAAAAGCTTTACAAAAATACCACAATTAATACATGTATCTGTAATATTTTCGGAAATATGGTCGCTTATTAAATCTGAATATAATTTTCAGGCTTTTAAAAAGATCTTTTTAATGGTGACATAATATACAGGGTGTTCCATTTAAAAAGTTTACCTCTTCATTTTTCTTAAGTTTTTGACGGCAGTTTGTTTCTTTTATGCCCAAAAGATAATAAATGAAAAAGTACGAAACTTTTATCCATTAAAATTTTAAGTGAAAATCTAATTAAAATTTTGTGACCTACCAATTTAAACATAATGATATATTTAATGTTGTAGACTTGAAATCTAACTGATAAGTTCAATAGATTTTTTCTGCTTTATATACTTTTAATGTGGGTAGAGCAGCTTGGCAAGTTTTGGTGTATTAAAATGTCAAATAAAAGGCGTTGTTTGTAGTTAACAAATTAGATATTTTTTGTTATTATTTCTGTTAATTTAAACTTATGATCGTGATTGCCGCTTCCTAATTACTACTGGTCTACTGGTCTAAATTTTATTAAAAGTTCAGATTCTACATCAGAAAGTATAAAGAAAATTATATATAAATATAAGTCCTCAAATTGTTCGTTCTCAGCATACAGAGTATTAAACTTTTTAAAAAACTAAAAATAAAATCAAAAACACTTATGTTAGTAAATATTCTTAGACTGAATATAAACCTTATTTATTATTATAACTATGTATTGTTGTGGTTACATAATTGCCAAAGTGAAAACCTTATTTTTAATAGAATAAGTTTTTGCGATGCTTCTCTAATAGAATAAAAATATGCAATTAAGTGAATTTTACTTTTTTCTCTTAAACTAAACAAAATACAAAACAAAATTAAAAACGTAATAAGTATTAAGTTTAATAATATTTTATTTGCCTAATCTTAGGAAAGCATCAAAAGTGTACACACAGAAGTATTTCTTCAGTTGCCTCTCGAGACGCCACTGAACTTATTAAATGTAATAAATATAGTGATAAACTACCCCTAATGGGTAAAAGACATTTAAGATGTTAAAAAAAAAACACACATTTTTTTACAAGTTTTAATACCCTCTATTTTGAAAACGAGAAATTTGCAAACTGAAGTTTATATAAACTTTTTAAATATTTTTAATGGTAGAATCTGCCCTTAAACTTTCCTAATAACATTCTGTAACAACCTTTATAAATAAACCTAAGGTAAAATAACGAAATTAATGACCATCGACATATGATTTCATTGGCTTAGCGTAGTGCAGCGGTAACGTATCAGCTTCTCACCGCAGCGGTCCGAGTACGAATCTCGGAACGACACCCACGGTTTTTTTTTTAATCTGTTTAACACTCCAGGAAGGCTTTATGCCTAAGTACCAGAGTACCGTGGGTGCCGGGTTATTAGATGTTTAGCCCCGTTTCCACGTCAACGTTATCCAAGCACTGAAACATGCAATTTTTGCATTTCACAGCACCTTTTAGACAACGCGGTAGAGCCACCACGGACGTTATTTTTTAAATAATTACTACCTGGGGTAGGCAGAATACTACACAGTGGTTTGCCAAGCCATCTGTGAGGTGACGAGCGATTAAAATTGCAATGTCCGGTTCCGAGATTCAAACTCGGATCGCTGCGGTGAGAAGCTGGTACGTTACTGCTGCACCACGCTCGCCACATACCACGGTACTTTGGTACTTAGGTATAAAGCCTTCGTGGAGTGTCAAACAGAGAGAAATCCACATTTATGTATCCCTGGAAACGCCTGGCTGAAGGGGAACTGCTTCCTTCATACTAACCAGAACTCACCAGTGACGCCTAATGCTGTATTCAGACTTGCAACAATACGCCGCGCCGAATAGCGCGCCACATAGCTCCCCACGAACGTGGACGTGGATTGAATTAAAGTCGTTCCAAGGGCTTGGTAATGATTCCGCGGTGATTCAGAGCTTGTCGGTTTTTTGCATCAAAGGAGCGCGCAAATAGGTTGTTTTGTTTGGACGGATGTTTGGCGAATTTTTACAAGTCTGGACGCAGCTTAAGATGTTTCGACAAGCATTCGCTAGATGACAAAAAATAAAATATTTGCTTATCTGACAGGTTGACTTCTTTTGCTATTTTATTCCAAGCTTTCTCTTTGTAATTTTTTCGCAAATATTTTTACAGTATAATTATAAAGTATTTTAGTACAGGACGTTTTTCAACCTTTATCCACAAATCTAATATTAAAAATCCATCTTTGGTCTAAAAATTTCTTGATTTTACACTAATTTTCCGTGTAAAAACCAGACACAATCACGAAATTAATCACACACTGTCAGTGCCAACGCCAACTTTTCGTTTAAGGGCGTCGCCACTGCACACTGTTGACAAAATACAAAACGGTTCTGTGCTGCATTTGTTTAATAAAGAATTCGGATTGCTGAGATCGGACACGCTTACGTGCTGTAAAAATCGCGTTCTCGTCGCTGTTTTATCGGCCCATGTGCGGAAAGCCTAACAGATTAATAAAGTTTAACTTTGAGATATACCTCCAATAGGACCTACTGGTGGTTAGACCCAAGCCAGGCACACACACTCAGGTCGACCTGACAGGTATACCTTTACAGTTTTATTTGCAGTAGACCTGAGTGTTTTTCTGAACGGCGCGTCAAGCAGTCAACGGCAGAAAAGACACTTTTGTCACGTGTTAGAAACATAAAGCGCCTGAAAATCCTTCATTGCGACATGCAAATATGTGGTTCAAATTCTTTTGTACTTTTTCGCACTAGTCCGGAAAAGTAGCGTGGAAAGGTGACTTTTTAAAACTAAAATGAGTACGAAAAAGTTTTTTTGGTACGCGATTAGTAAACTTTAAACAATCTAAGACTTTCCGGGAAAACCAGATCTTGAAAACTTTATTGGCTCTGCGATCAAAATTGCTTAAAATATAGACAGCCATCCTATATTACTTTTGTAAAAACAGAACCACTTGTGGCAGTAGATGTTAAGTGTAATAATTTTGGGGGAATACGTAAAGCCTAAAAATAAAATCAAAAAATTATTTAAAAAATAAAAATTAGGAGCTCCAAATCAAAACGAAGATTTTGATATAACACAATTTTTAGAGTATCTTGTAATTTTGAATTCTTGTTTTAATATTTATTAGTCTAAACAAAGAAAAACATTAAAATTATTGATTTCAACAATTGTTGCATTTTTTTACAAGATCTAGGAATCAGTTACTCCTAAACTTTTTAAGCAATGTATATTTTTTAAAGAAAATTAATTTTTCTACAAAAAGCTCATTTAGGAAATTTTCGTAGATCCGTTTCTCTTGTAATCGCGCCCTAAACATTAAATACATTTTTAAATTTTGTCTCTTACATTCTGGATTTTTTAAACTACCATAAATATCAATATCTTTATAAAGCAAGTAATTACTCTTAAGAAAAAATTATGCTTTACAAAAAAGGTCTCTTAAATTTTTTTATGATAAATGTATTGTTCCGAATTACCTCGTATAAAAACACGTGCCTTCGTTTTTATACCTTTATTAACAATGTAACGTAACTATGGTTACAATAACGGCAAAATCTTAAATTGTCAATGTCTCGAAGCGCCAGCACAAAAGTCGAATCGGTACTAACTGATCGGAGGTTTCCCGTCGCCCTTTTATAGTATGGTGGAAGAGTAAAGAATGATCTAGAATCTTCGAGAAATATCGTGAAAATTCCATAGTACAGGATGGCATAAAGGTTCTCAATGGATAATTCGGACGTTTTCGGAAACCTTCGAAACTGATGAAAGAACTTGGAAAATCTAAGGTAAATTATTCAAATAAATTATCAGACTAAATTAAAAGGTCCTAACTTTATACAATTCTATAAACTAACACTTATTTTTAATGTCCGTAACAGTATTTCTTTTAAAGTAATTTAATGTTTAAATTAAAATGTAAATTTAAATTTAATTTAACATTGAATAACTAAAAATCGAATTCATTTATTGAAAAATGTTAAGAGATTTTTATTGTGGAGCATAAAATTTCCCCTAAAAAATATGTGTTTTATTAAGATATTAATATTTATGGTAGTTTAAAATATCCGGAATCTAAGTTACAAAATTAAAATCATAAATTAATATTTAAGGCGCGATTACAAGAAAACGGCTCATTTTACGGAAATTTACTAGGAAAACTTTCTTGTAGAGAATTTAATTTTCTTTTAAAATGTATATTGTTTAAAGGTTTAAGAGTTACTGATTCCAAGATTTTGTATAAAAAGTGCAACAATTGTTTAAAACAATAATTTTAATGATGCACCCCTTAATGTTAAAATTAAGGGATGAAAATTTCAGGATATATTTTTTTGTCGTCATGAACGATATCTTAACGGTATTGCTAAAAATTAAATTGTTTTTTAGCTCAGTCCATTATTTATGTTGGAAAAGTCTTTTAATTGAAATATGTCATATAACAAATATACAGAGTGATTCAAAAATCGATCACGAAACTTAAGGGAGTGATTCTACTTGACAAAATAAGGGTAGAGCTTCATATAATTTTTATTCGTTCGTTCGAGTTACAAGCCGTTAAAAGTCTCAATTTTTATTTTAGTTTGTCTCGCCATATTGTAATTATTTTTTAACCAATCCAGTTGATATTTCGGCACACAAATCGAGCTTTGCAGATTCTAAAATTTTAAGATAAAAGTCCTTTTAATACCGCCAGAGATGGCACTTTACCTAAAACTTAAAATTTATTTATATCATAACTTTTATTTTGACAGATATCGCAAAGCTGGGGGCGCCATTTTATAGGCAATTAAAAACTTAAAAATTAGGTACTCTTTATTAAAGTCGATAAACCTCGCCGTTTAGGCACTAATAGACATCAAAATTTTCATCAATTTTAAATCAATTACCTACATACAACAGGGTGTCCAGTAACTCAACCAACAAACTTTACGGGACGATTCTACAATAGAAAAAAACTTAATGTAAACATATATCCTGAACTTCTTAGTTTTTGAACTACGGTGTGTTAAATATTAAAAAAACTTTTTCATATTTTTTGTTGTGTAGTTCAAAAACCTAAGACGTTTAGAACATATGTTTATATAGGGTTTTTTCTTATTTTTTTTTGTAGAATCGTTTGTTTAGGTTTGTCGGTTAAGTTACTGGACACCCTGTATGTATGTAGGTAATTTGATTGAAATTAGTGCAAACTTTGATGTCTATTGGTTTCTAAACGGTGAGGTTTATCGATTTTAATAAATAGTACTTTAATTTTTAAGTTTTTAATTGTCTATAAAATGACGCCCCAGCTTTGCGATATCTGTCAAAATAAAAGTTATGAAGTAAATAAATTTTAAATTTTAGGTAAAGTGCCTCTGGCGGTATTTAAAAAGTACTTTTGTCTTAAAATTTTAGATTCTGCAAAGCTCGATTTGTGTGCCAAATATCAACTGGATTGGTTAAAAAATAAATGCAATATGGCGAAAAATCCAAAATAAAAATTGAACTTTGACGGCTTGTAACTCGAAAACGAATGACATTTTGAAAAAATATATTAAGCTCTACCCTTATTTTGTCAAGTAGAATCACTCCCTTAAGTTTTGTGATCGATTTTTGAATCACCCTGTATAAATTAAACATATTTTGATTGAAAAACTTTTAAAAATTTATAAATAGAAAATTCCCTACAAAATTTGTAAAATATTCTCAAAATTTCGTTTTATCAAAACCTGCGTTTTGGAGCTTCTCAAATGTCAAGGGTCAGTACTACTCATATTACCTAAAAAAATAATCTCTTGACAGGATATGATTAACCAAACTTATTAGGATAACAAGTTCAAGTTTTTTCTAGAAGACTAGATCACATTGTTTTTTTTTGCCAACCACGCCTTTTAATTGATATTGTAATTTACTAATACTACCTGATCTATTGTTTTCTACAAGCAAATTTTCATATATAAAGCAAAAATATGTTTTTAGTTTTCATCAGTTAAACTCTCAGTCTACTATTAAAAACAACCATGTTTAAATTCGTAAGTAGAAGATTCAAAAAATAAATTATAATTAAATTACAGCATATATAACAGGGTTTCTCCTGGATGACGGCAATGAAACTTAAGGGAGTGATTTCTAAGGTCCTTTTGGTAAAAAAGTTTTTATGAACATATTATGTCCGGACTTGCTTTGTTTCTGAGTTAAAGCTTTTAGAAAAAGTCGATATTTTTTTAATATCTGAAAAACGCTTTACTCCGATTTTGATTTAATTTGCTAAATTAAATTAATGTAATAAGGCGATTGTTAAGCTTTTATGTAGAATAGGATTATTAGTTCCAGTAGCTTCACAGTGGACACCACAGTCAATATTATTGAGAAGAAAAGTACGCCACTCGACAATTTTCATATTTATTTCCAGTTAGGCAATTAAAAATGAAACTTTAATAAACAGTATTAAAAGAATCCAAAATTAAGAAATAAAAAATTTTAACCTTAGTAAATAAGGAAAGGGATATCCGATAAAGACACAAGTGCTCATTTATTTTAAGGCAAATAAATGTTTATTTTTAATTTTTGTTTTTTTACCATGTTGTCTGTGGGTACTTTTTGAAAGAAATTAAAGTGGCTTAAATTTTTTCCTCGAAAATGAAGCTGGATACGAAAAAATACAGATGATTAAAAGGGCCATTTTTAATTGCCTAATCGAAAAAAAAAATAAAATCTTTGTAAAAAGTCACTGGCGTACTTTTCTTCCTCAATAATATTGGCGGTGGTGCCCACTGAGACGCTACTGAACCCACTAATCTTAACCTAGGTAAAGCTTTATAGGCGCCTTATTACAATAAATAATTTTATTTAAATCGCCCAAAGGGTTTATAGAAGATTTAAAAAAATCTACTTTTTCTTAAACCTTTAATGACCTGTATATTAAAAATGGGAACTTTTTTCATAAAAGACATAATAAATAATCTTAAGTTTCGTACTGTAGTAAGGAAACGTCCTGTATAGTTGTAAATCATTTTACTTATTTTATCTGTTATACTTAAAAAATATGTAATAACTTTAAATTGTTTTCTCTTTTGACTGGGTGCATGCAGAAGTGCAGCGGTACAGCAACTAATATTTTTACTTGGTTCCTGTAATATTTGTATAACTAATCTTATTAGATGGTCTTTTTGTTGGATACACGCCTGGAAAGAATAGGACCGCTTCGGTCCTGGTCCCGGGGTATACGAGCTGACCCTGTTCAGCCCTATTGACCCCTATGAACTGGCCGGTCGCCTGAAACAAAATAAAGAAAAACCTTCCAAACCCAAAATTCTAATTAAGAACGACGTTTCGGTGGCAAGTCTGCCACCGTTGTCAAGTAAAAATTAAGTTATAAATAATATAAAAAATTAACTAATATTTAAATTAAAAATTATTAAAATTTTATGCTTTTTAGTATTGCTACTAAAAATAGTTTGACATTTGTGTCATGAGTGACATAGGTAACTGGTGTATTTATTATTCGTAAGACAAATAATTAATAGTTTAAAAAACTAAAAACACGCTTTTATATGCAACCGAACTAAAAATTAGAAAATAATTTTTCATTAAAAAAATATTGTCATTTCATAGTAAAAAGCGTGGGGTGCATTTTACTATTTTTTCATAACTTTTCCATCATAGATATTGGCAAATATAATAATTATAACATTTAATATATTAAGCACCCCACGCTTTTAACTATGAAATGACAATATTTTTTTAATGAAAAATTATTTTCTAATTTTTAGTTCGGTTGCATATAAAAGCGTGTTTTTTTAGTTTTTTAAACTATTAATTATTTTTCATTTTTTAGTTCGTTATATCAATTAACTTTGCTACTCTTGACAAAATGGCGAAAAAAGTTTTTAGTGAACAAGAGTAGCAAAGTTTGGAATGTTGCCAACAGATGGCAACCCACTAAAAAATTTTTTCGCCATTGAGTAGCAAAGTTTGGAATGTTGCCAACAGATGGCAACCCAGGTGTTGTTTTTATAATATAATGGAATTTCTTTTTCCTGGCGATCCAAAGCAGGATAACGGGATACTGTTTGCAGATTATTGCATTGTCATGGGTCCTTAATACGTGTGCAAAGTTTCAAAGAAATCGAATAGCTGGAAGTTGGTTAAAATTAGGTTCAAAGATTCCGTTACAAACATAGCCAGATGGATAGATAGATTGATAGATAGATAGTTACAACCCAAGTTAATAAAAGCGTGTTAAAAAGGTGATGAGTTAGTTGATTTTTAGTTTTCCTGAAGGTACTTCAGTATCGAGCAAAAGCAACCAAGTGTTATTTAAATTAACTGAAATTGATGCTACACAATTATCTTTATTTTATAATTTGTACGCACTTTCTTTGATTTTGCCTTTTTAAAACAAGTTTCCTTTGCTAAAATACTTGAAGCATCCCAGTTTATTCTATGATTGTTTACAAATGCGTGTTGTCAGATTTTTTATTTATGAAATTCTGTGTTTTTAATGTATTATCTGTGTTCTTTTATGCGTTAGGCTAATGGTCTACAAGTTTCACCTATATAAAACTTGTTGCATTTGCAAGGTATTTTATAAATAACATTTTTTGTATTTCCATTTAAGTTGTATGGTTTTGTTTTTGTTAATTGAGATCTAATGGTGTTTAGTGTTTTAAAAATTGTGCGAATATTAAATTTATTTTTTATTCGTTAAATTTTATTTGATAGTCCGGGGATGTATGGTAAAAATAAATTTGTAATAGGTCTATTTTGAATTTGTCTTATATTTGGATTTTCAAATTCAAGAAAACAATTATTTATAAAATTAAGAGAATAATTATTTTGAATTAAAATATATTTTTAATAACCTTTTTTATTGTTTATATTTTGATTAGAACAAATAACTTTAATTCTATTAAACAGACTTTTTACAACTTCCTTTTTAACCATTATGGGGTGATTTGAGTTAAAGTTTAAGTATCTATTTGTATGTGTAGGTTTTCTGTAAATTTTTGTTTCGAAGTTTTTATACCCCGGAACCTTCAATATAAATAATATTATTCTGCTAGGGACACTCTAAATACTGCTAAATATTTACCTATTAAAGCAAAGGTGTTCTGAGTTTTATTAATATTTAAACAAATATTATATATATTTATATTCTTTATTGACTTTGCTAATGGGTTCTATTACTATTACTGCTACAAAGCTTTAAAGCTGTAAACTCCCTAAATACAACCAATGTTAACAAAAAAAAATGTTTTTTTTAGATTGCCACTGTCTTCGCCGCCATCTTGGCAGTAGCATGCGCTGCTCCTAAGGCAGGAATTGTTGCTGCTCCGGTAGCTTATAGCGCTCCATTAGTTGGAGCTCCTGTAGTGTCAGCATACAGCGCTGGTTATGGTGCACCGGTTGTGTCTGCGTACAATGCTCCTGTAGTATCAGCTTATGGTTCTCCTTTAGCTTATTCCGCCCACCGACCAGTTGCCTATTTGGGTTAAAATAAAATTAAAATGAATATTTGATAAAACCAAATATAATTGATGATAAAATTGCTATATTCATTGTATATGATTTTGGTTTATTTTGCTAAATTATAATAGAAATCGTAAAATTTTATGTAAATAAATTATATTAATAAAAAACAACACATTGTTTCTGTACCTAGGCAATCAATCAAACAAGCAATAAAACAAATTAACCAACTTCTACAAGTATGTTCTAAGGAACGGCCATAATAAAGAACGCGCGAGCGACAAGCGAGCGAGCCATTTTTGCAGCGCAAAGGCTAAGTGTACGTTTATACTAGGGGCGATTTGCTTGGAGACTGGAGGTTAGCGGATTGCTTAGCGTTTTTACACACTAAGGCTTAGTTCATAAGCTTGCGAAATGCGATTTGCGAATCGCGAAACGTGTTCTGATTGGTCAATTTCTAACGACTTTCGAATGTTTCGTTACAAATGGACCAATCAGAACACGATTCGCAATTCGCAAATCGCATTTCGCAAGCTTATGAACTAGGCTTAAGCCGGTTTTGACAGACAGAGAGATAAAATTTATACGAAGCCTTTGAGTTTGCCGACTTTTCGTGTTCTCTGCATATGAAAGGTTTCCTTCGACTCCATACACTTCGTTAGCGTTGGTCCGTCGCCCGTATTTCCGTCTTTCGCTAATATGAAAAGACAGTGAGAGTTTACGTACTGGAATTGATCTCGTAGCGGGCGCGCAATTTGGTCAATAAGTTCCTCACAAAATTATCTAGAAAATTAATGTTACGCTTAAAAACTCGTCTCTAAAACTTTATATGACGTACCTAAATATAGCGTGTATTTGGTTCATTCATGAGCGAAGTGAACGTGGTGAATTTGAGAACTGATATCGCCAAGCTCATTTATTTATTCATACATTTTTCGAACACCTAGAAATAACAAAACAGTCATTTAATTACTTGCTTTCCAAGCTACAAAATACTTTGATAAAAATAACAACCAATTTTAAAGGGCCTACTACTTTTAATGGTACGGTTTGTAGTTTTTGAGCGTTTTTCAACAAGTTTTTTTTACTTCCCATAGCTATGTTATTTTTAATTTATTTATAATATTTCTTGACTAATATGGAATTGAGATTTTTTCTCGTCGTTACAATAAACTACAATCAATTTTGAGTGTATTCCAAAATTTTTAACGCAGTTTTATTTCTTTTTCTGGCTTAGAACAACATTAATTAGGTTAGCTGCGTAATTATTGGTACTACAAAAAATAAACTTTACTACAATCATTAGTAGCTTTTGTAGTTATAAATGAGCTAAAAAAGTAGGTTTTTTCTAAAGCGGGTTCCAGCGTGATGGAGCCAACAGACGACCGGTCGGCGCTGTTGCTACGGTAGCCAGCAGTCGCGGCTCGCCGACTCGACTGCCGACTCGACGAAAACCGCTCCGTCAGCCTAATCAAATTTAGGTTTAGCAACTGAGTTAATAAAAATAAAGCTTGTTCGGCCGGTCATGGCAAAATTGATGGTATAATACCAGCACCATAGTTAAATTAATGTTTTAAATTTTATTTAGGCCTCTTATTATAAGTAATTATTACAATATTATAATCTGCGCAACTTATCCTAATATTTTGACATAAAAACTTGTGATTTTTCGGTGTATAAATAATAAGTGGACACCCTGTAAAATTCCAAAACTTTTTATGAACCCAGTATGCTAGAATAACAAGGCGTAATTATAATTTTTCACAGAAAAGAGCAATAAAAACAGTATTTGCAAAATTAATTAATTATGTTCGTAAATCCTTCTTAACTAAAACGCCAACTTCTTGGCTTTCTGCAAATTTTTCTTTCGCAAAAGCAGGCTTATAAAAAAAACTTTACATATACCCACCTTAATTTGCTGGTGTTTATTCGACTTCACTTCTTATACCAAAGGTATTAAAATGTAAAAACGGCTTTTTTACAATTTTGTATAAAAATAACTTGTCCTACTTTTATCAATAAGCACTGATATTTTTAGATTTTTTTATTTGGATTGCCTTCAGCCTTATATTTGTACAAGTTTTATTTTTATTTATTACATTATTGACACCGATCAACAAGAAATATATATATTTTTGGGTTTCTGTTCTTAATTCTGATTCTAAAAATTAAAAACGCCTAATTTTTTATTTTTAGTTTTAAAAGTTTACTTTTGTCTGATTCGCGTAATGATTATATTTAATACGAGACAGCTCTTACGAACATAAAAGAAATTAAAAATTATTTACTTTTAGACATTAATTTCTTGTTATTTTATATTTGTCTGTTATTGTTAATCACATATCTTGAATAAAAAGGCTTTGTTTCCCAACAAAAACTTTTCTGTTCATAATTTAAACTAAAATAAAAAAGAATATATACCGGTATGGAAATAGAACGGCCATAGGGAATGCACGTACATAATTTCCTATTATTCCTAACTACGGTAAAAACTTAAGAGGGTGTCGTTATGTATTTTATTGAAAAAAGTTCCAATGAGCATATGTCTGGACTTGTTTCATTTCTGAGATAAAGGGCGTTAAATTTTTGAAAAAAGTCGGTATTTTTTATATATCTTAAACACGCTTTAACCGATTTGGATAAAATTTGTTACACCTATTTAATATAAAAACGCACTTGCTAATCTCTACCTAAATGAAGATTATTTGCCCAGTGGCGTCTCAGTGGGCACCACAGCCAATATTATTAAGAAAAAAGTACGCCACTGACTTTTTATAAAGTTTTTTTTCGATTAAGCCATTAAAAATGCAACTTTTTAGTCCATTCTATCTTCTTCATATCTTGCTTGTTTTCGAGAAAAAAATTAAGCTACTTTAAGTAATTCTAAGAAGTATCCATAAACAGTATAATACAAAATCCAAAATTAAAAATTACCAATTTTGAGCCAAGTAAATGAACAAAATGACGATTTTCGATAAAATACACGAGTGCTCATTTATTTAAAGGCAAATAAATGTTTATTTTTGCTTTTTGTTTTTTACGATTTTGTCTATAGGTACTTTTGATAACAAATTAAAGTGGCTTTAATTTTTTTCTTAAAAATGAAGCTAGATACGAAGAAGATAGAAAGACTAAAAAGTTGCATTTTAATGGCTTAATCGGAAAAAACTTTATAAAAAGTCAGTAACGTGCTTTTTTTCTTAATAATATCGGCTATAGTTCCACTTCGACGCGACGGAACCCAATAATCCTAATCCAGGTTGAGCTTTTACAAGCGCATTATTACATTAAACAAGCGTACCAAATTTCATCCAAATCGGTTAAAGAGTATTTACGATATATGAAAAATATCAACTTTTTAGAAGCAAGTCCAGACATTGTTCATAGGAACTTTATTTCATACAAATAAATAAGAAATCATCCCTTAAGTTTGTTACCGTAGTTAGAAAACACCCTGTATACAGTAGACTGATTAAAAAGAAATAATTTTTTTTTATTTTTATTATATTGAGAATATTGTTGGAAATAAAAAAAAATCCTGTAAAGTCCTTATTATTAATAACAAAAAGTACCACATGATATATTTTAATTTCCCATATGATTAACATGGGAAGCTTGTTTTATAAGTTTAAAATTTTAAAACTCTTTGATAGTTTATCAAAAAAGCTACACCAAATCTTTTTGTATTAAATAAACGCTCTATAAAAAAGCTTTGTTATAATTTTTCGATAAACCGACGATTTTTTTCTAATTTTTTGATGAAACCACAAAATTTTGGCAAATTGGTTACATAAATCCTTTAATTTAACTGTTAAAAATTAAAAATACATTTTTTTTAATTTGACAAATTTCTTGATAAATTGGAAACAAAAATTGAAAATATTATAAATTTTTGAATAACCTCAAAACGCGTCGGTTTATCAAAAAAAAATTAAAATAAGCTTTTTTGTAGAGCGTTAAATTTTATACAAAAATGATTTAATATAGCCTTTTGATAACCCATTACAACGGTATAAAATTCTAAACTCAAAAACAACCTTTTCCATGTTAACCATATAGGAAATAAAAATGTATCATCCGGCATCTCTTAACATTAATATTAAGAGCTGTAGCTTTCACGGGTTTTTTTGTCTCATCGGTTTCAAAATTTTTTTGATATAATTTAGAAAAAAATGGTTTTTTTTTAAACCATTTAACCAGTGTTTGAAGTTGATAAAATTAGTTTGTCATATTTGAATATTGCCGCCAAAATTAGGTTTAATTTACCATAGACGAGTTAATACTGCGTGGTGTGGCCACTTGTGATTTAAAGTAAATCTTAAACATAATTACGAATCCCTGGACCATTTTCACCAGTCATTGCTTACAAGTTAATTTTTCGTGAGTAGCCTAATTTTGACGAGACGCCCAACTTTTTTCCTTGCAACAATTTTCGTTGGTGGTAGCGTAGCATACAGAGAGTAGCCGGAATTAAATAAGTTAATTTAATTAATACCAAAACCTCGGATGACCTACATCGCAATTTGTAGGACACTGTGGGCGTTAAATTAGAAAAATATTATCCAATCAACAGAAAAAATCAGCTGGTTAGTTGTTATTTTTCACGACAATCTTTAATCATACATGTTGGTGGTAGGGGACTCTTTAATAAAACCTTACATTTTGTAGGACACAAATTTTTTGGTTTATTTGAATAATTATCTTGAAAATTAACAAGGAAAATCACTGTTAGTAATAAATTTTGATACTCGTCAAATCAACACATCTAATTTCTGCTAACCCTGTAAGCTACCACCAACGAAATTTGTTGTAAGGAAAAAAGTTGGGCGTCTCGTCAAAATGAAGCTAAGCACGAAAAATTAGCTTGTTAGTAGTGACTAGTAAAAATGGTTTAGGTATCCCTAGATTAGATTAGATTAGAATAGGGCCGGGATAACCCATGCACTGAAGCCGCTCGGCTTATTGTGCGCCCTGTCTTTTATGCCTGGGTGATGTCAGCCAGACGGGACCTACAGCTTAACGTGGGTTTCGAACCACGGTCCTATGGGCGACAACTTAAGACCTCCCCACCCAGGGAGTACTACTGAACCTACCAACTGAGTGGGGTCCGCACTATCTACGGTTGCGCAGGAGACGGCAAAGTGTGTTCCGGAGCCCTGGTCCTTTGTCCTGGTCCCTGGCCTTCAGCGTCGATACATTTTGCACTTTGTCCGTCTAGTGTTGAGCTAACCACTAAATTTCCGACCAACTTATAAATAAGTATTTGGCCTCAGCAGGATTCGAACCCACCTCATATCCGTTTTGCGCTCAACGACTTAACGCCTTACACGCTAAGCCATCACTGGAGTAGGTATCCCTAACTAATAGTTGTTTTAAGTGTTTAAATCCATGTTCATCACAGCCCGGCCGGAAAAATATCACGAAGTATAAGTTTGGTGAGTGTGACATTATTTTTCTTGTTGTGAGTCAAACTAATCATACGCCATAAAAGTATTATAATATTATTTTTATGTTTTTGCAACATACAGTATGTCCATGTATAGGACAAACAGACCAAAAAATTAAATGTATAAGAAATACGTGTATTGCAACTAGGGATATAGTCCCGAGCCTTTTTCCAATTAACACATTTCGGGACTGGGCACAGACAAGCCCGGAATTTGAGGAGTAGAGTAACTTTTTTAGAAATAGAAAGAAAGTCTGAACAAAATAGTTTTCTCTTGAAACCAAAAAACAAACCAATTAAAATATAAAAAAATGAACTTGCTACAAACTTTCTTTGATAAAGACATTATTAAAACATTTGTAATTTTGAAAGTAATTAACCCTGTAAGTTATAAAAAGTGAAATATCCAAAATATAGTTTAAACATATGCAAAATACTAATAAATTGCGTGATGCGGATTGTTGCTTTTACATGACTTTCTGTTAAGTAAGAGCGCGTAAACCTGACTATAATCAACTGGAAATAGAAATGGCTGACTTTTTATTTTTATTGGCATTGGCAACTCGATAAATTGACAGAAAAACTAAGTGCGTTTCGTTTCATGCAATATTGTTTTGGAAAAATGAAATTTATTTATCGATGCCGAAAATCACGGAATTTAAGAAATTTAATCCCGAAATATTCGGGACTGTAAAGGGGCGGGATCTCGGGATCCCAGGCTTCGGAATTTCAGGATTATATCCCCTATATGCTAACTGCTTTTGCCTCCAATATAAGAATATTTTCTTGACATTTTAATAAAAAAGATTTAAATAATTTCGAAACAAAAATATACAGAAAACCTACACACACAAATAGATACTTAAACTTTAACTCAAATCACCCCATAATGGTTAAAAAGGGAGTTGTAAAAAGTCTATTTGATAGAATTAAAGTCATTTGTTCTAATCAAAATATAAACAATGAGAAAGATTATTTAAAAGATATTTTAATTCAAAATAATTATCCTCTTGATTTTATAAATAATTGTTTCCATGAATTTGAAAATCCAAATATAAGACAAAATCAAAATAGACCTGTTACAAATTTATTTTTACCATACATTCCCGGACTATCAAATAAAATTCAACGAATAGGAAATAAATTTAATATTCGCACAATTTTTAAAACACAAAACACCATTAGATCTCAATTAACAAAAACAAAACCATACAACTTAAATGAAAATACAAAAATGTTATTTATAAAATACCTTGCGAATGCAATAAGTTTTATATAGGTGAAACTTGTAGACCATTAGCTAAACGCATAAAAGAACACAGATCATACATTAAAAACACAGAATTTCATAAATCAAAAATCTGCCAACACGCATTTGATAATAACAATCACAGAATAAACTGGGATGCTTCTAGTATTTTAGCAAAGGAAACTTGTTCTAAAAAACGCAAAATCAAAGAAAGTGCGTATATATTATTAAATAAAGATAATTGTGTAGCATCAATTTCAGTTAATTTAAATAACACTTGGTTGCCTTTGCTCGATACTGAAGTATCTTCAGGAAAGCTAAAAATCAATTAACTCATTACCTTTTTTGTCTTACAAATAATAAATACACCAGTTACTTATGTCACTCATGACACATATGTCAAACTATTTTCAGTTTGAGATTCCAAAAGCACAAAATTTAATCATTTCTTATTTAAATATTAGTTAGTTTTTTTTATTTTTTTAAGTTCATTTTTAACTTGACAACGGTGGCAGACTTGCCACCGAAACGTCGTTTTTAATTCGAATTTTTGGGTTTTTGGGGGTTTTCTTTTATTTTGTTTCAGGCGACCGGCAAGTTCATAGGGGTCAATAGGGCTGAACAGGGTCAGCTCGTATACCCCGGGACCAGGACCGAAGCGGTCCCATTCTTTCCAGGCGTGTACCTAACAAAAAGACCATCCAATAAATGAATCCGCCTAACCAATATAGAGCATATCTTCAACAAGATTTACGTTAAGAACTTTGTTTTTGATTTGTACAGGGGCTTCAAAACTACAAAAATGTGAAAGTGGACCTAGACAAAATTGCCGTTATTTTTTATTATTTTAGCAAAGTTTATGAAATACAAATTGTTGTTAGAATTAAATGAGGTTCGGATATAAACATTTTTTTGTACGACAGGGCGTAAAATTGCACATTTACGCCCCAGGGCAAAAAGTATTAAAAACGCCTGCATTTATAAATTCATAAAACAATAATGAAATTAAATAATGTCCAATTTTTCTTTTTTTTTGGTAAAACACCAATTTATTTAATTAAACATATGTTAAAAGTATATTGATTACAATTTGAAACAATAAAAGCTGAAATTTTTTTCTCCAAACTACAGAGAATGCTTGTTTATTACTTTCAGTCGTACAAAAAATATTGTTTGTACTCTGGCGTAAAGCACTTTTACGCCCACAGCTGATTGTTGCCCTCGCGGAGCTCGCCAGCGCGTAAAAGTTCTATTTTACGTCCTTGGTACAAAAATAACTATTAAATAAAATTGAACCGACTTTAAAAAATGAAAACAACTTACAAAAAGTAAAAAATAATATAAAAACATAATAAAAAAAGAAGTCGGGTAATAACATATGTGCTAAAGTACTCAATTTTAATAACTAAATAAAGAAAAGCTTTTTATACCTTAATATCATATGTTATTACCCGACTTATTTTTTTTTTCTTTTTATTATTTTTACTTTTTTAGTGAGTTTGGTAAATTTTTTCAAAGTCGCTTTAATTTGTTTTTCAAATGTTTATTCCACATTAATTTAATTGTTTACCTACCTACCACGCTTAACTTTTTTACACGAATGGAAAAAACATTTTTTTATCAAAAATAGGCCTTTAAAGAATCTGTTCAAAAAAACAAATAAACACATGCCAAAAACAGTATTGTAGGGTCCTGATTTATGTTTTTCACAAACACACGGATGTAAATAGGTACACAAACCAGACAGTTAGAAAATAAGGGCTGATGACGTACGCTTTTTCGACCTACTACCCTTATTTACATAGCAAGGACACTTGGAAAAAATATTTAGTGGAAAAGATTTTTCTTTATAAAATGTCATTTATAAATTTCTATTTTTTTTTATTATTTAATAATGTTATTTCAAACGGGTAATATGGATCATGGATATTTATTTATCTTAAAAGTTAAGACAGTCAGAACATAAGTTTATTTAAACTTTCTTCGTTAAATCATCTATGGATTAAAACCTTGCTTTTATAAAAAAAAATATAAAAATGTGGAACCCATAATTTTTAATAAGGCCTGTATAATATTTCTTTTTCAAACAATACTAAGATAATAAAAAATGTTACTCAATAAATACCCTAAAATAACCCGAATTACCAAATATCATGGCGACGCAATGATCCTCTGGTAAGTAAAAAGAGCATTCAGAAAAAAAATATCTACGTCATTAAACACTTTTTTTTAAAAGGAAAAAATCATTCAAGATAACTGTAATATTTTTAAAAAATTGTAAAAAACAATTAAAATCCTAAATACAGAATATGTTGTGCTCACGGAAACTTCAAGAATTTATTATATACCAAGATTAAATTTTATTAAGCTTGTGAGCGCTACTGACGCGTTAATATTTTTTTCGAAATAAAATTCGAATAGAGTTTTAAATGGGTAAATAAGAACATTTAAAATTATTTAAAAAATTAACATTTGTGATAAAGTGGAAAGACAATATTAAAAAAAAAATAAAATAATTTTTTTTTTTGAATAATGAAGCAGTTATTAAAAATCCGAGAAACATGTTTTCTGAATAACACTATACAGTGTGTTTACGTAAGTTGGGCGTCTTATGGGAAACTTTTTAACTATTAATTCTACACAAAAAGTTTTTTTTTTTGAGTTCTGTATGGTCCAAAACCTGAAATACAATCATCATATATCAAATTGTGTCCAGTCATTTACGAGGTTTAGCTAAAAATGTAATTATTGCTTAAGAGTAAAGTAAATGTATTTTTGCTAATATCGCAAATTATTATAAAAAAAAGATACTTCTTAATATGGAATTTTGTTCATTTTCAAAAAGAATTTTATCTCGCGAAAATATAGAAATTTTAAGTATGTACATAAGTTTTTGTAAAAAATTGGACTTTTCTTTTACACACTGTAGAATAAAAACAAAAAACCTAACTTAAATTAAAATTACCAAAACAAAAGGCACTGGCTAAACGACCGCCGGCGGTTTTGATTAATACTAAGAAGAATTTTTATTTATCTATATGAAAACCGCCAAAAATTTAAAAAAATGTAATTTTCGGTGATTTTTACTTATTTTTCGTTGAAAGCTGTCGTCCCGCGGTTTTGCATATAAACACCATTGAAAACCGCCGGAAAATAGTAAAGTAGTAGTTATAAATATATTTTTTTAAACTTTGTATTTTTCTTTTCTGACTTATTTTTCGTATTTTTGCTTTCAGTTATCAGAATAGATAGTATGTCTCAGGATGCGTATGTCAAGCGGACAAATGGCCTAACATTTTAAAAATTTTAAAGGCATTATGCGAAAACTTGTTGCATGGTCCAAAACTAAGAGACACCAAATGTTTTTCCGATTGGTGCATGGCGAATTATAACTAAAAATATGAATAGATACCAAGACCAAAGTACTTTTATTTTTAAAAATAGAACAACAAAAAGTAAGGTTATTTTTGCCCCGAAAGTGGGGCGCTGACCACGAATCCAAAAAATTTTTAAGCCGAAAACGTTTCGTTTTTACGTTACGTTACGTTAAACGAACCATCCTCATTTTCACTATATTCCCACTTCTTTTTGCACACAATTCCTGATTTAAAGCTAAAGTAGCACACAATACTTGATTTTTACCCTTTTAAGCCCTGTTTTCCATGTATTTTATAGATTTCATCAAATAAATTGCAAAAAGGTTTACTTTAAAAACGCGGCAACCATATATACACGCCTCCTGTATAAATTGATGATTGATGAGGCTTTCAAAATTTAACACAAAAAGTGTAAAATACATAGAAAAACGGGGTTTTAAAGGTAAAAATAAACTATTGTATTCCACTTAAGCTTTATATTAAGATTTATATGTGCAAAAAGAAGAAAAAAATATTGTTAAAATAGGGTTTGATGATTTTCAACTCCGCTGATAGATACCTCGTAAACGAAACATTTTCGACTATTTTTTTAGATTCGTGATCAGCGCCTTATAAAACCCGTACGTCAAATTTAGTCCAAATCGGAGTTGTTTCCACCTTCGAGACAATTACCCGGGTGTTTTTTGGGGCGTTGATCACGAATCTGAAAGAATTTTAGTCAGAAACAGTTTGTTTAAAGTTGAAAATCAAACTAACGTTATTTTCAATATAGTTTCCCTTCTTGTTGCACCATATTTCTCTCCAGCTAAAATGGCCAAATTTTTATCTTTAAAACCCCTTTTTCTTTATTTTACAAGTTAAATTACGAAAGTTTTACTTTTAATTCATTTTATGCGCAGTTGTTTTGCAATTTATTACATAAAATATTTAAAATACAGAATAAAACGGGATTTTAAAGGGAAAAAAATAAAATATTCTTTGCTACTTTAGCTATTATTCAGCATGAATTGTTTGTAAAAACAGGGAGAGTATAGTAAATACAAGGTTAATTTATATTTCTATTTTGATGATGGATATCCTAAAAATAAAACGAATTCGTGATCAGTGTCCCAAAAAACCCCCGTGTACCAATTTTTTTAAAATCAAAGTTGTTCCCACTTCCGGGACAATAAATAAACTTACTTGTTTTTTGTTCTGTTTTTAAAAATTAAAGTACTTTTTTATTGGTCATTACCCATATTTTTAGTTATAATTCGCCATGGGACCAGTTTTCTTATAATGCCTTTAAAATATTTAAAAATATTTGGTTCATTTGTCCTCTTGAAACACGCATCCTAAGACATAATATTTATTCTGATTACTGAAAACACAACTAGGAAAATTGGGTCACAAAAGAAAAACACAAAGTTAAAAAAAATCATGTTTATTAGTACAACTTTACTATTTTCGGGCGGTTTTCAATGGTTTTTATAATCAAAACCGCCGGACGGTGAGCTTTTACCCAGAAAATAAGTAAAACCTACCGGAAATTAAGAATGAACTTAAATTTTTGACGGTTTTCATATATATAAATAGAAAAAAACGCCAGATTGCGGTTTTCTTCTTATAATTAATAAAACCATTGGCGGAAAGATTGGTTCAAGGTATATTATAGGTTTTATATCAGAAATGACCTGTAGAATTCAAATTCTAAAAACATACAGGTGTTCCATTTAAAATATTAAAAGTTTATATTAATTCCGGTTAAACCGGAAGTAACACACAAATGCTATTATATCTAATATTTAAAATTCTCATCCGGTGACGTCCCTAAATTTAAAACTATACGGTTGCACTGAAGAAAATAAATTACTGGATAGTAATTTCGTTTTCACCTGGTATAGAATTTACACGACTATGATTAAAAGCTTTTTATTTTTTAAAATAATTTTTATTGCTGCAGGTAATTTAACTTATTATTAGATTTGTGACGTCACGCTTTAATTATCTTTTTACTGTCTTAAAAATATTTCTTAATTGAAAAGAGCAAAAGAAATGTAAAAACTCAATGAAATTTTTCCATCTCGAATTTTTTATTATCGAGCTGTTTTTCTTTACTTCTGTTTTTGAACTTTTTGATTAGGTGAATGGAGAATGAATTTCGTAAAACAAAGTAAACAGAGAATCTTTTAATTTTTATTCTTAATAATTAATATTTTAAAATGATATCTATTTTTATAAATAATCTTACTTTCTGCTCTTGTAAATTCAATTAAGAAAAACAACCCACTTCATCGTTTTTAACTTTTTACCATTTATTTAGGGTCCTCAAACCATTTTTCCAAGTAATTTCTAACAAGCGAATTTTTCGTGAGTATCTTCATTTTGACGAGACGCATAACTTTTCTTCTCACAACAATTTTTCGTGGTGGTTTAGGTACAGCGGTAGCAGAAAATGTGTTGATTTTACATATTTTAAAAAATTATTACAAACTGGAATTTTTCTCTTAATTTTCAAGATAATTATCTAAATAAACCGAAAAAATATTTGTCCTACAAAATGTAAGGTTTCATCAAATAGTCCCGTACCACCAACATGTATGGTAAACAATGTCGTGAAAAATAACTACTAAACAGTTGATTTTTTTCTGTTAATTAAATAACATTAACATAATTTAACACCCATATTGTCCTACAAATTGCGAGGTACGTTACCTAGTTTTTTGGTATTTATTAAATCAACATATTTAATCTCGGCTACCCCTGTATGCTACCACCAACAAAAACTATTGTAAGGAAAAAGTTGGGCGTCTCGTCAAAATGAAGCTACTCACGAAAAATTAGCTGTTAGTAATGACTTGGAAAAAGGTCCATGAAAAAATTCAATAATTAGTCTGTAAACTAAACCGGGCTAAAACAATTGACTAGTTTTTTTAATATATTGAAAATATTGTTAAAGGTGAAAAGAATATCGTGAAGGTTTGAGCCTTTGATATTATATTTAAGAGATATATTTTCGCGACTAGCAGTTTTTTGACAACAATTTTTTTTAATGCAAAACTTGCAAAATGTTTATCTAAAGGTTTTACCAACACTACAAAAAGATCTACTTGTAAATTGTCGTCAAATAAGCCGTTTTCATATAATCGGGCTTTTAACATTGAAGTATTTTTTAACTTTATTTCTTGAATTTGGATTTTGGTTACTACAGGAAAAACTATATTAAAATAAATCCAATACACATTTTTAATTTGATGCTCTAAAAAAATGTTTTTATCATTTTTAATAAATTCACTCCTTCAAAAGTTATTCGACGTTGAAATTGCTTTTCAATTCAACTTGAACGTCGAAAAACATTTGAAGGGATGAAATTATTTTAAAAAAATGTAGGGACCTTTTTGTGGCGCACCCAATTTCATTCAAAAATATGAATTAAATTTATTTAAATATCGATGTTTGTTGTAGTAAAAATCCAAACTTAAGAAAGAAAATTTAAAAATACTTCAATGTTCGAAACCCGATTAGGTATATGAAAATAACTTATTTGATAACAATTAACGAAAAAAGCTTGTTTTGTAGGGTATATAATTTTCTTCAAGAATGTGTTTTAGATAAATTTTGCAAATTAAATATTTGCAAGTTTTGCATTAAAAAAAAATGTTGTTAAAGAACTGTTAATCGGAAAGACAGACCTTAATATTAAGGGCTTAAACATTCACGATATTTTTTTGTCCCCTTAAATAATATTTTAGATATATTAAAAATAAATGGTTATTTTTTGTTTGGCCCAACCCAGTGTATAAAATATTGTTTTGACAAGCTTTTCTTGGCAAAACAGGCCCTGGGGGTCACTATTAATTACTATTATTATTTTAATTATAATTTACAAATTAAACTTAGTTTTAATTTAATATTGATAAATACAGTCCTCTTTTATAAGTGTACCGACTATATAAATGTTAATGTGTATTTTATGTTTGTATTTGTACGAATTTTGCTTTTCTTTTTAATAAATAATTTAATGTTGTTAGGGTTTTTCTGGATATGCTCACGCCCCTCCATTAATGTTAATACGCCCCCCTAGGGACGCGCCCTACAGCGAGAAACGCTGACCTACTCGCTTCAACACATTACTAAATTTAAGCTTCCACTGGGTAACACAGGATGTTGTTACCCTAAACTTTGTTCTCTAGCTTTAGAAAGAATAAAAATAAATATACAGTATAATAAAAGCAATAAATGACATTTTTTTATTATTAAAACCTCAAAAATTATCTTCGGTTTAACGTGGGAAATACTTATAAGTTTCTTATTTTAAACAAAAGTGCTCACTTCTTCCCTATCATTTGTATTTTCTATAAAAAATGTTTGATGATATATTGTACATGGCGATGATTTATAAATTAATTTGAGAGAATATATTTTAAGAAATTTAAGTACTACCACTATTTCTGCTTTAAAAATTGTTTCCCAAGTAAGCTGTAAAAGCAAAAAAAAATACCGATTTTACTCCACACAGGTATAAATATGTTTCATTTTCTTTAATAAATTACTTCACATACTAAAGACAATACAAAATGTTTCAACCATTTTAAATGGAAACACTAATTTTATTTTATTTTTCAATTCTCACACTTAAATCTCTTTCTAATGACATATTGCCATATTGTTTATTCTCCAAGATGGCGGTATAGATCATTTATTTATTAATTCCGTGATTTAAAAGTCTCGAATAAATGATTTTTAGCCATCATCTTTAAAGTAAACAATATTTTGTGATATATAATTGTCATTCAAAAATTAAATTTGTGTAGAAATTAAAATAAAATATGATGGAATATTTCAATTTAAAATAAAAATTCCGTATTTTGTCCTTTCAGGACATTAAAAATTAAAATTACAAAAGTTTTCAATTTTTATGAAAGAAAATGGAAAATAGGTTATTTTTTTATTTTTACAGCCTAGTTCACTGAAAAAATCAAACAGAAATTACGATGGTACTTGGTTTCTTAAAAAAGTATTCTCCGGTCGCCATTTTAAGAAGAAACACCTATAAAGGGATGCGCAAAAGTCTAGAATAAAATTAATATATTTTTTAACCAGTAACTTAGAAAAAAACGCTGAAACACGTTAATTGATTTTTAAATTGTACGCATTTTTGGCAATAATTTTTTACCCTTAGCTGCAACCCTTTTTACTTTTTTTTGCAAATGCAAACCAATATCGTGTATAGGCTCATTAAAAAGCCCGTAAAAAATGGAACCATGCCCTTTTTTAAACTCATGTGGGTATCAGAAAATGCGAAGAAACTTTTTAAAAATAAAATTAACGTTGCAAATAAACAAATAAAGTGGCATTCAGCATTGATGATGTACACTGCTCAACAATTGATAAGGCTCACCAGTACCTAGTTTCTAAAAGTTTACAAATTTTAAGAACAGACCAACCTGGGCAGGCACCACAACAAATTTTATTGATTTATGTGTAAAACTGATAACGTAATCTAGCATCAACATTCTTTGGAATTTATTTTCTAGGAAAAAAATTACACATAAAATTAGTTATATCCCCAAGCAATTGTTGAGCAGTGAACTTTAAGAATCCGGAAAATCACATTTTCAGGATACTGTGAGTATGATACACAAATTTAAAGACCATGGTGCACTGAAGGACTTGCCCAGAAGT
Source organism: Listronotus bonariensis (assembly GCA_014170235.1). Taxonomy (NCBI): domain Eukaryota; kingdom Metazoa; phylum Arthropoda; class Insecta; order Coleoptera; family Curculionidae; genus Listronotus; species Listronotus bonariensis. The sequence goes on along the minus strand of JACEGR010001791.1, from coordinate 88,948 downwards.
GGCCGGCCACATGTTTTAGACGAAGATCAAAAATTGGACATTGCCGTATCTCTGCAGAGAAGAATCCACATTTGTCAACGGTTTCATTAGCCCAAAACAATCCTGCGTCTAGACGTACGATTGGGGGATTGTTGAAACGGAAAAATACCACCCGATATAAGGTATATCTTGTCCAAGAGCTCTTGGAAGATGACTATGACAGGCGTTTGCAACTTTGTGAGGAAATAATAAGGCGATGTGACGAGAATAATGGGTTTCCAGTGAACAAACTCTTTTCGGACGAAGCTACTTTTTATTTAAATGGAGTAATTAACAAGCACAATTATCGATTCTGGAGTCAGGAAAACCCACACTGGATATGCAGCTACAGCGTCCTAAAAGTAAATGTATGGGCAGGCATCATTAACAACAGAATGTTAGGACCATACTTTTTTAAGGGATACCTTACAGCTGCACGCTAGTTGAACTTTTTACGCTTTGAATTATGTAGTGTCTGCTTTAGTTGTTAGGTTTCCCAATTCGCTGGATTGGACAACGTGGTACAATTGAATGACCGCCACGATCCTCAGACTTAACGTCATTAGATTTTTTTTTGGGATATCTGAAAGACAAGGTTTATTAAAATAGGCCGGCTTATACTGAAGATCTAAAAAACAGGAATTAAAGTGGAGTGGAATCACACAACATACCAGCTGAGGCCATTCTAGGAGCCTGCCAAGTAGAGGATGGAGGAATTTTCAGCATCTGTTACGTTAATTCACCCGTAGATAGCACTAAGTAGGTATTTTTAACATTTTTGTTTTTAAAAGAGTTTTTCTCATTTTCTAGTAACCACATAAGTTTAAAAGGAAGGGTATGGTCAAATTACATTTTTACGAGCTTTTCAATGATGGCGCGTGAGTCGACTTTATCGTTTGCCCGCCAAATTCAAATTATATAGCTGTGCCATTTGCCCTTAAAATTAGGTACTTGTTTTTGTTACCTATTATTATAAAATATTAGGGTTTAGTTCAATAATTACACACATCTAATTAAAAATGTCATTTATTTGGTTTTCAAAAGATTTTTTCTTACAGGTAACTAGTCAATATTACCTTAAATTATCTGTTGAAAAACACAAATTTAATATATACACTGTGATCACTAATAAAAGTCAATATTTAAATGCCAATTAAAAGTAAAAAACCACAGAAATACACAATAAGTCACAAAAAATGTAAACAAACTGTCTAAACAAATAGGTCATTAAAAAATATCAAACACAAATATCCAATAACATTTTGGCGTGACTGCCTGCTTCAGCGTTGTCAAGTTAAAAATATTCGATTCTTGGTATATAGCATAATTAGGTTTTAGCCAAAGAAAGGCATTAAACTTTACATGCAGAAATTGTAAACAACTTGGCAACCATGAAAAGGCGATGATTGCACCCTCTGCGATTACCTCCCATGATAAATGACAGAGATATAGTTATAAGAACTTGCGTTAAACCAGAGAGAGATAAAACGTAATGGACAAATTTCCAGGACCAGTAACTCGTTTCATTCTTGTCTCTGGCCTGGGAGTATTTTTTTCTTTTCATACCGCGTCGGTCACATTATTTTAAAAACCACTGATGAAACTAGTTGGTGATAAGGTATTAATACGAAAGTGAATATCACGTTAGGATAAAAGAAGTCTATATATATGCTCTTATTATACTGTAAAATTTTCTTTTTCTTAAAAACTAAAGACTAAATGGCGGTAACTATCTCCTGTGTTTTTTTAGTAATGAGCTATTTGCCCTTACTAGATTTAAAATATTCGGTCCAGTGACATCTCAGTAAGGACAATATCCATTATTATTAAGTAAAAGAAGTGTACCACTGGAATGGAAACTTTATTTAATGTCGCCGTCAGACGACGGGTAGTTCGTCTACATTCACATTGATTGGCCTAACATTTTTCAAGTCCGCTTGCCTAAACATAGTTTATCAAATGTTTCAACAAATAGTTCGGCCACAACTTCGCCCAATGTGTGGCGGCAGGATTAAATAACGTAAAGAATCACCCCAAAGTTTTGTACCGTACTTAGAAAATACTCTGTATTGTAAATGGCGCTGCTTGCAAAATCCATAAAAAGTTATATAAGTGTTCAAGGTTTCTATCAAGCAATTGTTTGCAAGTGGCAGCAAGCAAACGCATACAGAGTCACATGTTTGAAAAACGTGGAATTTGGACACAAACAATTTAGTTAAATTATTATTGTTATTTGATTACAATATTAAATAAATTATTAGACTGAATACATTGGTGTGATCTTAAATCATTTAGGATTAGGGGTTTTGGTATTTATTGTGCCCTTATAACAGCCAGGAAAAAGCTTATAATATGATGCCTTTGTCCCGTTAAATATGAAACTTACAACCGATCAACGTGTTACGACGCGCGTTCTTTCTGTCGTCAGTTGGGGCAATGCGATATTTCCAATAAATTTAAGTTTTTTTTTATTTTATAAAAACATAATGGCAATATTCTTAATAGTGTCAGCACTTTGACCAGCAGGCGGATTCTTAACCGCTGTCTCGAGACGTACGTATCGAGTCGCTACCGAATGGTGATTCTTAACTTATTTAAAACTCGATTCCGAGTCGATATCTCCCGAGTTCCATAACTAGGCACTATCCCTATTAAATAGGTCTTTATCCTATTAATTATTTACGTAAAAACAGATGAGAAAATAAGGCCGATAGGTTTCGAAAGGAATCGAGAACTCGATACCGACCAAGTCGTCACCTAACGAGAAGTTAAGAAGCCGGGCCCAGATCGATGCTATGTGCGGAATATTGCATTTATCCCAGGTATAGTTTTGCTCAGATTAGTGATTCGGATTCTATTCTGTAGGTTCCAAAAATGTCCTCTCGTGTAGAGTAGACCCTACATTCGCTTAATTTAACTTAGAAGGGATTTTATTTCCGCACCACCTACAAATGTTATCTGCTTCAGACCTAACCTGATCCCAATAGTTGTAATAGTTCGTAGCTGATTTCTACCCAGGGGTGGTCATAAGGAAGGGGCCATGGGGTCATTCCCCCCTTTTTGTGCCACATCCTTTGTAACGGATTATTTTTTTTGTACACACCTACCTGCAGATATGGACATTTAATGATGATATGGCCCGCCCCTTGGAAAGACGATATGGCCCCTGTTTCTACCTATGTTCGATACAGCATTTCCGTGGTAAGCATTACACAGGTCAACAAAATAAAAGAAAGTAATCTGTGCTGGGTATCGAACAAAGATTTTTGACATGATTTTCCGCTGAACACAAATTTAAAGTCAAAACTAGAGGTCAAACACCAAAAAAAAAAAAGAGTTGCAGGGCCAAGGGAGCACTAACATTTTTTTATAACTCTCTCTAACCTCTGGGTTAGGTAGCACCTCATTTTAAAGCAACTTTGTTTTTGAAAATCAGCCCAGCTGCGCCAGACTTACAACCATTTAAAATTTGGCTTATATACTATACAAACAGTACGGGTTGTATTGGCTTGTAAGTCTGGAACGGCTGGGGCGATTGTCAAAAACAAAGTGGGGTTAAATAGAGTATCAAAGAACCTTTAAAATGAGGTGCTACATAACCCCTCTTTTAATAAAAAAAAATCTAGTGCCCCCTTAGCCCCCGCAATTCGTTTTTTTGCAGTCTAACCTCAAGTTTTGACTTTAGATTCGTTTTCAGCGGTAAAAAATATGTCAGAAAATCTTTGTCCGATACCCAGCACAAACCACTTTTTACTTTGTAGACCTATGTTATCTTAGTTTTCCAAATTTTCTCTTGGTTCAATCCTTGGTCCATCGCTTAAAACCCCATCGGATATACTCGGGGTCTCGCATACATCTCTGTTTAAAGCCATTTTTGTTGTTAATACGGTTTAAACCATTTTAAAAACATTACATTTTCTTGCTAAACAGTGACGTCATGTACGTCACGTATTTAACCGTGATTGAATACATCTTGGACACATCCTTGTCGGGCGGGCATATGCATTTAACTTCTTAAAAACTTTGTTTTGGTCATTTTTTGTAAACTTTTAACATGAATGTAAATGGCAAGTGAGAAATTTTTATAACTGGTATAAACCAAAGTACATAATAACCCGAAAAAATAGAAATAATAATCATAACCTAAAAGCTTATTGGGCTGTAACGCAACGGTTTGAAAACCTACATTTTCTTGATTCTAATAATTATATTGTCATTTTCGAATACGGCTTAAACCAGTCCGATGAATGAGTTTAGCAAGAAAATTTGACTTAAACCACTGTTGAATGATTTTCAAGGGCGAAGGCCGGATTATCACTCTATACTCCAGCTCGTTCCATTTTTTATTTTGGCCAATTTGTGTACCAAGACTAAAAGTACGCATATACAGGGTGTCTCTAAAAGGTCTGTACAAACTGCTACCAGGCTTGGGCGAAAATCCAACGATTTAACGCAATTTACCTTAGTCAAAAGTTGATCGTTTGCGAGATACAGGAAATTAAAGCTTTCATTTACCTTTAGTTAGTTTCAAATATTTAATTTATATTTAAACATTTCTTTACAAAATTCGGTTTTGGAGGGTTTTTCAAAGTTAGAAATAAAAATCTGCTCAAGAAGAATTAAAAAATTGCGCTTACAGAGTTGCCTAGTTTATAGTTTTATTTGTAAGTTTGGGAAATTTTAAAATTTTAAATAGAATATCCTATTTTTTATTTTTGTAATTAACTGATTGTATTAATTTTATTATTACCTGATATTATCGTTTTTTAATCTTGTAAATTTCGGAGATATGGCATCATGTTTTTTCAAAATTAATACAAAAACGCCTAGTTATGGTCAATCACGTAAAAAGCAATCCTACCAATATTTGTCAAAATAGTAAAGGGGTAAAACTAAACCTTTTAAATTCACAAACAGCATTTTTGCGACGTTTTTAGGATTCTTAAAAAAAAAGTCAAGAAGAGGGAATAAGAAAATTTAATTATAAAACATCGCAATGGAACTCCTGAATCTAAAATCCCCAGCTACTACCCTGTACTAATTTTGACGAACTTTGGTTGGATCGTTTTTGAGATAATTGACCATACCTGGTCGTTTCTGTATTCAAGCTTGATGCCATATCTTCGAAATTGACAGGAGTAAAAAAACGATAATATCAGGTTATATCAAAATTTATAAAAGTTACTAATTACAGTAGTAAAAAATAGTGTATTTCTTTTAAAATTTTAGAATTTCCTAACCTAGAAAAAAACAATAAACTTGGCAACCTTGCAAACATAATTTTTGAATTTTTCATGTTCAGTTACCCCCTCGCACAAAATTGGTTCATTTATGTTTAATGCTTGCTGAGATAATCCACCGTTTCTGTTTTTTCACTAACCCTGTATTCGTTAATTACTTGAGAAGAGATTTTAAAGAAGGGTCCTCCACCCAAAAAGTAAAACTGCATCGCATTCTCCTGGGGGGACCTGCCCCAAAATTCATTAACTTTTTTTGTTTTTAGCTGCAGATGATGTACTTTAAAGGTTCAATTTTTTTCGAAAAATACAGCATTTTTCCGTTATTGCACTTAGAATCTCTTAAATTTTCTCAGTTCGTATTGGTTGTAGAAAAGTAAAACAAAAGAATTTTTTTCCTACGATCTTGGATTTTATTTTTTATTTTTTTTATGTAAATGCATAATTCTCGAGTTATTAAAAAAAAACCAGTTAACTTATTTTTATCGTAAAATTGTAATTTTTAATGACAAATAACTTAAAAAAAAATTAATAACTCTTAGTTTTTGAAAAAGAATTATGAAACATTTTCACTTCTTTAATTGATTTCTGTGGTTAAAATGTAATAAAAATATCCACCATAAGGAAGGTGGCAACCACCCTTCGGGTTTTGACGCCTTTGGGTTCGATATAGATTTTAATCCTTGGGCTTCTCCCTACCTTCTGTTAAAATTTCAAGTCAATCCATGCAGGACCAAAGAATTGCCAGGTTTAACCTTTTTTGAGTTTATAAGGCACTCCGCATATGGGTCGATAAAACTGCGAAAAGACCGAGATTCGATAAGCTTTCGACAGTATGTACGCATATATTCGTGTTTTAAGTGGCCACAACTGTACAGAGACCAGCATCCGTTTAATGGTCAATTTTTAGTACCTATATTCTCAGCCAACGAAATCATTTGTCGATCGGAGATTGCCGATTTTCCCCGAATTCGGCCGCAACGGGGCAAAAACTAACCCTTTGGATTATCCCACCTGGTTAAAGAGTGCCAAATAGAGACCTTCAAATAAGTATGCAAAAGCCTAAATCCTGCCGAACAGACAATAAATAAAATCCTTTTTATCTTTTTCTATTTTACGAGTATTCCAAGCTCTTTCTGTGTAATTTTTTTGTAAATATTCTTTAAAAGTATAATTATATATCACAAGACGTTTTTCAACCTTCTCCACAAATCTAATAATAAACAAATTCATGTTTGGTCTAAAAATTTCTTAAGGTAACACTAATTTTTCTGTGTAGAAACCAAACACAAACATATGAATCACACACTGTAAAAAAATACAAAACGGTTCTCTATGGCATTTGTTTATTAAAGGACGCGGATTGCTAAGATCGCACGAGACACACTAATATGCCTACGTGCTGTCAAAGCCCTTAGAAATCGCGTCCGCGTTGCTGTTTTACCGACCCATTTGCGGAAAACCTAAGTAAGCTGTAAGATCTTAATCTCTGAGTAAATCCAATTCACCATTCTCAGCTTGCGCCCCAGCTTTTACCATCATTCGCTATTTTAAGCCTCTAAGCTTAGTAAAGCCAAAGACAATTGTAGTTTCACTATGAACTCCCAGAACAATGCTAAATTTTTGGTCATCAGTTTGGACGCTGGCTTGGCTGATATTATGAAGCGGTAAATTATACGTACTGTTTACGTGTGTACTCGATGGATAACGGCTTCATAAATTCCACGAAGCTAGGTCCAAGCTGATGACCAAAATATAGCATTATTCTGGGTGTCTAAAGTGAAACTACAATACTACAATTGTCTTTGGTAAAGCAGAAATTATTAAAACTGCGATGGTAAAATTTGAGTTTGTATGAAACATCATGTAGGTACTAAATCACCTTAATTGGGCATCTTTATCTTTAAAATGGGTAATAAATATTAACAATCTTCTTAGGCTTATGTCAATATGAAAAGATGTGATTATACAGATAATTTTTTAAACTTCTTTTAATAACGTGAGGCGTTTTTTCACATTTTTGGACCCCCTTTCTCTACCTCAAGTGAGACTTGATGAGATTTTCGTCAATCCCGCCCAATTCCTTAATCTTACGTGAGATTTGTAGGAATGCAAAAAGGCACCATTTTTCAAACCGAAATTGATTTTTCTCCACCCAAAAAGTAACACTGCATCACATTGTCCTGGTGGGGGCACCTGCCCAAAAATTCGTTAACTTTTTATTGTTTCCAGCTGCAGAAAAATAACGTAATATTTGCACAGACCCCCCTTCCCCATGGTGAGATTTGGTGAGATTCAACTCGACCACCTCCCGCCCCCTAAATGCCTCGCGTAATTTACGGACGCCCCTTAAACCTTGTATTTTCCAAGGCGTCGTTTCAATATCAAAAGTAATTTTAAAAAAATAAATTGAAATAGTACAGCGGGATAAGGGCAGCCATAAAAAATAACTGTTGTATTTTCTCCCAACGAATAAGAATAGAATTCCTGTTAAAAAATATTAGGTCAATATCATACAATTTTATATTGTGTATTGTTAATTATGGACCCGTGATAACGACACTATCAGCCACGAAACATTGTAAATGCAATAGGATTTTTTTATTTACCCGTTCTCATGTCACTTTTTTGTTAAAATTAATTTAAAAAAAAATAAAAGTCTATATTACAATGTATTCTAGTAAAACCTATTTTTAGCACGATGACCTAAATTGAACGGTCTTATATAAATGTCTAGATCTTTACTGCATTCAAAATATCAAAGTTCAACTATACCAACTAAGAGTCAATACCATTTTACAAACCTATAATAGAATCTATTTGTCATTTCTTTTGTATGATACTATTTAAAAAGTGTTTTTGTAAGAAAAAAAAATATTAAGTTCATTAAAAGTATAGTTTTTCAAAAAAAATTGGGTGATCTAAATTTATGGTTTATTATTTAGGTACTATCTAAACGACCACCACGCCGGCGGTTTTACTAAATTATAGAAAGAAAATCGACGTCCGGCAATTCTATCATATTTATGTATATGAAAACCTCATCTCAGTAAGGAGGGGCTTTAAAAAACGTTTATAAAAACTTGTCATATTATTTTCATGCGTTCCAAATGAATCGAGAGATTGCTCATATATTCCCGAACACCCCGTATATTTTTATTTTCTACTAAAAAACTAAACCATGTAACAAAATTTAGTAACTGCATAAAGATTACAACAGTTGGTGTCATCGGTGACTACAACATTTGCTAGCATACAACATTTTGTGTCAGCGCTGTTACTAACTTGAAGCATAGAGTAAGGAAATTCCGTAGGTACTTTACTTTAGGCTTGAGGACAGAGCAGCTACAACAAAAGCTACTAAATGTTACAACTTTATGGTAAACTGCCTTTAGAATTACCAAAAGTATATTCTTGGTGTGTTTTTTTTTGTAAAATTAAATCTTCTGTCGCGTATTAACATTAATGAAAACCAAAAACTTTAACAGGTAATAAAAAGAATAACTTTTCAAAAAGAAACCCAAACAAATTTCTTTAATTGCTAAATAAAACAAACGGATCAAAACAATGAAAATTAAAATAAAGCAGGTAACAAAACAGCAAAGAATATTTTATAATACAGGGTGTTTCCTAACTACAGTACGAAACTTTAGGAGGTAATTCCTTATGTCTTTTTATGAAAAAAATCTTTATGAATATTATGTATATAATATCTCTAAAAGGTCCGTACGAAATGCTACAACAGATTCCTTGGATCTAAATACAACGTTCTAACGAAAGTTACCATTGTCAAAATTTTGACTCTTTACACGTTGTCAAAGTTTCCACTAATTTTGGTTATTTTTATTTTTATTTATTAATAGAAATTTTTGTAATGGGGGCTTCTGTAGGCTGGGGAATTAATAGCTGCTTTAATGGATGGTATTTATTTGGGTACACGCCAAAGTTAAATTAAATGTACTAAAAAACCATAAAAAAATTTAAACACGTAAAAAGATAATTAAAAACCCACGTTTCGGTGGCAAATCTGCCACCATTGTCAAGATAAGTTAAATAAAAATAATAAAAATATAAATTTACCATTATTAAAGTTTTAAAATTTAAATTTTTTATCTTTTTTAGGATATTCTGAAATCTCTTTGACATTAAATGTCAAATATGTTTGTTTGGTTATAGTGTCATAGTGACCAGTGACATAGATTAATTTTTAGTCTTCCTGAAGATACTTCAGTATCAAGCAAAGGCGTTTTTTAGAACAAGTTTCCTTTGCTAAAATGCTCGAAGCAACCCAGTTTATTCTATGATTGTTATCAAATGCGTGTTTTTGTTGTAAAATATAAAGGAAGCCACTTGCAAACCTTTGTCCCTCTGCATATTATATACAGTGAAGAAGTTTTTTCTCCCATATTTTTTTAAACAAAGCCAAGCAAACTTTTTAAGGATATTACAAATAAAAGGGTTTATTTTATATAAAAATGTTTCATTGAAATCCGTTACGTTTTATCCAAGCTACCCGGCAGTCTCTAAAAGGTCTAAACAAAATGCTACCACTTATTCTTTGGGCCAAAAATAATCTAATGCAATTTACCTCAGTCAAAAAATTTATGATTTTCAAGATACAGGGTTTCAAATTTTCCATTTTATTTTTTTACTTTAACACCCTGTATCTTGCAAAAGATAATCGGGTAAATTACGTTACATCACATTACAGCAAAGTGCATGTATGGCAGCACTTTGTACAAGCCTTTTTGAAAAACATGAGTGGCCTAAATAAAGGTTAAAATAATAATATGCGTGAAATTGCGTAAAATTATGTGAAATTAGTCCTTTAATCTGGTATATCGTAAAAACTTTTTTGTTTAGAAAATTTAAGAGAATAGAACTTCTTCACTATAGCTATAATATACAACGGGGGAAAAAGTTATGGGATTGTGAACATAGGTGAACGGTTGTAGGCTGCCTCTACAATTTATAACAAAGGAAGCCCCTAGTACCAAATTTTGCACAGAAGTTTCTAATATTAAAAGAGTAAGTAAGTAAAATTCCAAAAATTAAATCGAACGTTTGACACCCTGTATCTCGCAAAAGATCAAATTTTCGACAAAAGTAAATTGCATTAAATCATTGTAAAAAAAATTCATGGTAGCATTTTGAATAGACCTTTTAGAGACACCCTGTATACAGGGTGAGTTTTTTCGATATTTAATACAGGGATCTTAGAAACCGATGCAGCTAGTAAGATGATTAAATGGGAAAAGAATTGTAGTTTTTTGAACTTAGTTGAAATAACTTTTTGTTTTATTTTAAAAAAATCATGGTATACAAAATATTTAAAAAAAAAAACGTTTTTTTAATTGTTTTTCTCTGTAGCACGGTTATTATTCTAGTCTAAGATCCGGCTATATAAACACCCCTTATTCTTTTTCAAATAATTTTTTTAATCAATAAAAGTTATTATTAAATAAATTTCCGGGGGTTGGCTAACCATATCCTAGAATAATATAGTGTAATTTAAACTTTTATAAAAAACATTTACGACATGAATACCGTCACAGTTTTTTTATTTATTTATATAAATGAAAAGTTTATAGTGCGTAGATAATGCCACAACAGGGTTGGCTACCTTTTTCTTGGAAATAATACCCGTCAACCAGGTGTAAACAGCTAACTTAAGGGTATATATTTACCGTGATTTATTTTTCAAAAAATAAAACACGTTAATATAGATTCAATGGTATGGGTTGGCTTTTAAAATATTTTTTAAGAAAAAAATGGTATGGCACTGGATTTTTCGAAAATTAAAAGATTTTTCGAAAATAAAATTTCTTTTTTAAATTCTCGTTTAGAACAAATTTGATTCTTTGACTTTTTTTGTTTGATGTACGGATTTCGCGTAAATAAATAGAAACCATTTTTGGCATGGACGGTTTGTATCCCTATTTAGTCTTTAATTAGATGGGAATTTAAAACTCATGGCTAACTAGATATTAAAAAAATGGGTTTCCTTTGTAGCTCAGTTATTATTTGAAATAGAAAAAAAATGTTGAGAAAAAACTTGTAGATAATTATCTTGTTAGTAGAAAGGTGTAATACAAGATTTAATTTAGCGGTCCGTTTTTGAGCTACGACATAAATTTGCATTTTTTAAATGCAAACCATAGTGGGCTATAACATTTTTAAAAATGCTGTTTTATAAGCTTTTTACGATAGCAAGATATACTTTTAATAAAAATAAAGTGGTTTTGGACATCATAATTTATAAAGTTAGTGTTTTTCTAGTGAGCGGCGAAATAAGTAAACTAAAGCTCAAAGCACACTAGCCGCTCAAGTCACGGTACGCTCACGGTTCGATCAAATATTTTACAAGCTTTTTAAATGAATGACCTTAAATAACATGTAAATAGCATGTTAAATATTTTACCGGTCCATTAGCGTACCGAGACCTGAGCGCTTCGTGTGCTTTGACCATATCTAATAATGTTGAATATTCCTTTTTTTGTGACAGCCTTTTCAATAAATACAGGGTGTATTAACTCTATTTATACACCAAATAACTTCGCCCCTGTACAAGATACAAAAATAAACTTGAATTTAAAAATGTTTACTCGGATACGCTCTTTTTAGTAATAATTCTAGTTATTATACAAGGTGTCTCAAAAGCATGATTTTAATTGGCAAGTAGATTTTGTTTTAATGAAACACCTTATATATTTTAACAAATTTCGACTCCGTATGAAATTCTACATCAAAAATATATAACACACTATACCTCAATTAGTGCTGGTTGTTGAACTATCAGCAGTATGTTGATATACTCATTAACAATAAAGAGTGAAAAAATAAAGTAATGTTTTGGTTATAATTTTTTTTAAATAATTCTGTCGGAGTGACAAATAATATAATAACAAGTAATTAATTACCTTCCATTGTTAGAACTACTAATAGATATGTCAGAAATTTAGTTTATTTTGGACGCCTGTTTACTGAATTGTATTAAAAACCAACATTACGTCAATTATGACAGGTTTTTAAGTTAGGTTAGTAAGAATGTATCTAAAATAAACTAAATAGCTGACTTACTTATTAGTAGTACTTACAATTTAAGCTAATTATTTGCATGTTATTATATGTTTTGTCACTTTGATAGTGACAGAGTTATTTAAAAATAATTAGAACCAAAATAATATTTTCCTTTTTCACTTTTGGTCGTTAATAAGTATATTAACATACTGCTGATATCTCAAAGACCAGCAATAATTGACGTATAGTGTGTTATATATTTTGATGCAGAATTTATTATAAATTCAAAATTTGTTAAAATATATAGGGTGTTCCATTTAAAAAACCAAATTGACAGGGAAAATTTTTTTGAGATACCTTGTATATTAACTAATACTGTCAGAAAAAAAGTGCATTCAAATAAACATTTTTTATCTTAGGTTTATTTTTGTATCTTGTACAGCGGCAAAGTAATTTGCTGTATAAATAGAGTTTGAACACCCTGTATATTAACTTACATATGCTCGTGAGACTTAGTGTACGTAAGAATAATTAATTATGATTGTGTCCGAAAAGCAACTTTTTTTAAAAAAAAAAAGATAATAGCATTGGTATAGGCAGTAAAAGTAAAATTTCAATAATCTTTGGATAGTAATGTTTCTTTTTTTTTATTTAGTTTAATTTAAAGCACTTTATCAATTATTATAATAGGTGTTTTGTCCTAATATTTGGTTGTAGGGAGTTCTGGGAATTAAGAAATACGAATCTGCTATTAATTTTATTGTAAAATTCAAAGAGCTCAACCTGCGGTATCTTGCAAGATTAAAAAGAAACAACTTTTTAAGCCACTCTATATGTTACTTTTAGACACAAATTCCCATTTTTAACATATGTATTTTACCAAAAAGGTAAATGTGGTAAAAGTAGATTTAAGCAGTCGTTTCTAGACTTCCAGATTTTAAAAAATCTCCCTGCTCGGCCAGGTCTAAGCTATACAGGGTGCTTCAGAATAGGATGCTTATCTTTAAAAGTAACAATTTTTCGGTGATTTTAAAAAGAAAAGCTTTAATAAGCATATGTCCTAAATGGCCTATTTTTTTGAGATACAGGGGGTAAAGTTTAAAAAAAAAAGTATTGTTTACTCTCTATCCTAAAAGTTAAAACATATTAGACATATGCCTATTTAAATTTTACTTTTCTTTTTAAAATTATCTACAGATTTACAATCTTAGAGAATAGTATATAATTCTAAAACACCTTGTATAGCTTAGACCTAGATAAGCAGGAAGTAAATTTGTATACATTTAAAATAATTAACTCTCTTGAGTTTTATATAGAAAGGTTTAAAAAGCTATATTATGTTATTTATTTACTGTTTACTGTTAATAAAGACATTTAAATTTATACACTGTTAAAATCTTAAAAACCAGCCCTAGTTGACGTAAAGTCTATTACACATTTTTATGGAAATTCTAAAAAAAGTCAAAATTTGTTATTATATACAGATACTGTTATTTAAAAAGCATTTTTAACAATTAAAATTCTGATTTTAAGACTTCTATATCTATTAATTCTGTCAATAATACATTTTTTTTTTAATTTTTAACACTCCGTAGTTCAAAAAGTAAGACGTTTAGGACATATGTTTATATGAAGTTTTTTTCTTATTTTCTGTTGAAGAATCGCCCCGTAAAGTTTGTCAGTTGAGGTACTGGACACCCTGTATGTATGTAGGTAATTCGATTGAAATTGATGAAAACTTTGATGTCTATTGGTGCCTAAACGGTGAGGTTTATCGACTTTAATAAAAAGTACCTTATTTTTTAAGGTTTTTGATTGTCTATAAAATGACGCCCTAGCTTTGCGATATATGTCAAAATTAAAAAGTTATGATGTAAATAAATTTTAAGTTTTAGGGCCCTCTGAGGGTATTTAAAAAAATACTTTTGTCTTAAAATTTTAGAAACTGCCAAGCTCGATTTGTATGCCAAATATTAACTGGATTGATTAAAATAAATGCAATATGGCGAAAAATCAAAATAAAAATTGAACTTTGACGGCTTGTAACTCGAAAACGAATGACATTATGAAAAAAAATAAAAAAAGCTCTACCCTTATTTTGTCAAGTAAAATCACCCCTTAAGTTTCGTGATCGATTTTTGAATCACCCTGTATAGGCCTATCCAAATAAACATTTTCTATAATAAGGTTATTTTTGTATACAAAAAAATGTTAAATATACATTTATTTAAATTAGTTTATTTTATTTATTAAAAAAACTTACTTGACAGAAAAAACTTTTTTTTAGACACCTTATATGTTTATACATACTCTCCCTACAATTAGTGTATCCAAACTAAACATTTTTTTATTCTAAGTTTCCTGTGTTTGCCACAGGGGCCAATTTATTTAGTGTATAAAAAAAAAGTTGGGACACTGTATACAAACTGTCCACGAAGGTGGTTTACAAGAGGACAAATAGACAAAAAAATATTTTTCAAAAAAAAGGTCATTCCTTCTAAAAATGTTTGCTTGTTAAATAAATATGATTCACCAGGAGAAAAGTCTGATTTTGTATACAGGGTTCACAAAAACTTAAAAAACATGATTTTTTCAAAAGTTAACTTAACTTAACACCTTTATTTTTCATATCTAATCAAAATATCATTAAAAATATTTATCTAGAATAAAGTTTGTAATAAATAAAAATGATAAAACAAAATTTTATTAATATCCATGATTTGGCAAAAACGCCTTGATCACACTTGTTTACAGCTGAAAAGTTGTGTTGTGTAGAAATTTAGAAAAAGCAGGTGTTTGAAAAGCAAATTATTAGAGTTTTTTGGGCCATTTTATTACAAAAACTTAAAAAACTTGCTTTTTAATAAGTCATAAGTCAGGTTTATGAAACTTTAAAATACCCCTGTAAATAAATAAAGTCATTCAAAATTCTATTCCAAATAAATTTTTTAAATGATGTTTTGGTTACAAATAAAAAATAAAAGTAGTTTACTCTTGAGAAACATCACGTTTTTTAAATTTTTGCGTACCCAAACCCCCCAAACAAAATCAAGATTTTTTCTTCGTTAATCATATTTTTTAAAAGCAATGACTTTTTCTCGAGAAATTAAATTTTTGATCAATTTCTCCTCTTAGAAACCCCATCCGTGGACAATCTGTATAACTTTTTAATTTATTATGTCTATTAAATTCTTAACACTTTAAAAATATTTTTTTCCATGTGACCAACTCTTTGGCAGTCACTCTATGTAACTAAAAACGAATTTTAGTCTCAAATTATAATATTAAATTAAATTAAATAATTTTTAAATTTAAAAGCTTAAAAAGATACATTTTTAAATATTTAAATTTCTTAAACCAGCTAAATAATTATTTACTATTGTGTTTTAATTATATTGCTCGTGTTAATGACGATAGAAAATAAATTAGGAATAAAACGCAATTGTTCGACAAACCAACTAAGTCTTCCACCTCGTGAAAACCTTCAATCGAAAGGTAAACATCACATGCCATTTTCGCACCTCATCCATCGCCCCAAACCCTCACGTGTAAATTCACCCCGATGCCATGCGCCCAAAGTTTTTCCAAAGTTTCGCTCGCTTATAAATACAACGCGGGCCACCAGACGCGCTCAGTTTGCAGCTAAGTTTCAAAGCGTTCTAAACTTTGTAGCTAACTTCCGATGTTACTCGATTGTGCCGATTTTCCCGCTATGTCGCCGGTCAACAACGAAAATTCAATGTTGATTTTAAGTGTTAATGACGGTTCTGAACACTCCGGGAGTGTATCTCCTTTAACACCATCTCCTAGAAGTGAAATTAAAGGATTGAGGTTGTTTAGAGTTATAAGCAGAAAGCTTGCTCGCCGATCAAACGAAGACTTTCAAAGTTCTGATGAAAGCAGGTCCTCCAGTTCAGATAGTTCTTGTTCAACTTCAGTAGGACACACGTCTAGGATAGAAAAGGAACGATCTATATCTCCAAACCATATCTCAAGTAGTTCAAGCGATTCAGGAAGTGATGTCCAAACATTAAGAAATCGCCATCATCACTCCACATCAGCAGAGAGCCTCAAAAAGGTGTTTCAAAATCTAAACCTTTACAGTCGCTCTCAAAGCTGCACAAACACCAAGGAGCTTAAAAAGAAAAAGGAAAAGAAATCCCAAAAAGCATCCTTAGACATCCAACTAGTTATATGTATGTGAAAGGACTTAGTGGACTACCTACACAAAGAATACCAAGGCATCAATTGAGGGGCTACAATACTTGCTCTTGTAGTATGCATTACTTGAGTAGTTTAAATCGATAATTTAGTTCTAATTAGGCGAAATGCTAATATAAGTTTTTCCCAATAGTGCTTTTTTTCGAAAATTCTAAACTAGTATTAACAGTGAAATTGTCTTTAATGTAAAATTTGTAGCATAATTCCCATGTTTTACAAATTGTTTTTATTCAAAAATTGTATTAATATTTCACTTTTTCGCAATATCACCAAAATATAAATACATAGTAAAGGTATCGGTAGTCCCTGCTTATATTTAAAGTCACGAATAAAAGACTGTTTAGCTTTAAGATTATCTTACCACGACTGACGTAGGTCTATTTCTATCAGTATTTTTAACTTATGTATTAAGATTCTAACTTAGGATTTTTTATCAATTGTGTAAAACAATTTTTACTTGTAGGCTAAATTAATTAGATATATATTTAGTTTTAAGGTAATTTATTAGTCAGAAAATATACCCTAAATAACTGTTAAATAACTTAAACTTTAAATAGAGGTGTATTAGCTGACTCTTAAAATTTAAAATTGTAATGTTTTTAATTTTACAAATATTGTGCACCATATTCCTTGACTTTAATGTCCTATTTTATTATATTTAGAAAATTATATACCGGTATTGTAAAAAGCTATGTTTCTTTTTATAAAATGTACCATTATCATCTCAATTATAGTGCCTTGTAGTGTTAAATAAAAAACTTAAAATAAAAAAGTCTGTTTTATTTTTTCTTAGTAAAGATTTGTTTACACAGGAAGTCCGCTAATTAGGCGTACACAGAAAAACCATAGGTTTTTATGCCAAAATATAAGGATTTAGGCAAACATACCTATATCCAAAAGTTGATAATAAGAAAGATACAGGGTGTCAAAATGAAAAATGTACTAATATGTTAGTACTGTCATGTACAATAAAAAAATAAAAATTGACATTATACGGAGTCAGAAATATTAAAACTTAATTTTTTTATACACTGAATTGTATTCACATTTGGTTACTTGTGAAACATTGTTTAAATTTTAATACTAAGTGAAAGAAAATTGCTTTTTAATATGTTAAAATTATTATAAGAGCATTACTCTACAGTTGTTTGTACTCTTGACAAAGCCCTAATAGGCGAAACAATTGTAGAGTAATGCTCTAATAATTTTGAAACATTAAAAAGCAATTTTTTACTAAGTATTAATATTACTTTTTAATTGGTCATAGCCTTTACCTAATTTTTTTAGGCAACCCCATGGCAATACCTTTGTTTATACCGGGTGATTCATAGCCGGGCGGGATATAGGAAATCCTATGTAATTTTTAATGGGGTAAATTATTGGCTCCCCTAATTATTTTAGAGAAAAATTCTATTGAAGTTTATTGAAGGGCATGCAAATCGTACAGTGAAAAGATTAAAGTTGTATTAATCTTTTCGCTCTACGATTTTTGATAATAAAGCACTAAATTTCAAAATGAAAACGTAATGTCACGCTAACTGGTATTTTTATTGTTGTACATAAATATGAGGCGATAATAATGTAACAATTTTTTAAAATATTTTAGCATCTAACTAACAAACGGGTTAACCAAAAAATCTAAAGTTTTTACCATGGACATAGATTTGCATGCTCTTTAATAAACTTCAATAGAATTTTTCTTTAAAATAATTAGGGAGCCAATAATTGAAACCATTAAAAATTACATGGGATTTCCTAGGTCCCGCCAGGCGATGCATCACCCGGTATACTATTTTTAATATAAAACAGTTTTTGTCCGGTAAACAAATGGGTAAAGGTCGCTTCCTATTCGGATCCTAGATTATTATGGCTAATACGTTGTTTTAATGACATTTTTAGTTTGCACTAAACAATTTAAAAGCAAATATCTCAAAAACGATACCTTAGAGCTTTTCTTACAAAAAAAACCTTTTTGTGTAGAAAACATAAAAGAGTTTGCTGGTTTACTTAAATAGTACCAATGATATATTTTACATACAGAGTAGCACAAAAAGTTAGGTCGTTTTAAAAAAATAAGTAGTGTGGCCACCGCCCTTTAGTTTATACACAAATATTAATATCATATTATATAAATAGCCCATGTTAAAAAGCTACCAAATACTGAGTTAAATTAAAATAATAAAAACTTATAAAAAAATATTAAAATAAATTAAAAATGTTTTTCACTATGACAGTACTGTACTGTACAGACTGTAAGATACAGGGTGTCAAAGTATCAACTATCAACTTTTTGATGTAGGTATGTTTGGTAAAAAGTTTATATTTTGACATAAGAAATCTGTGGTTTTTCTGTGTACCCTTAATTAGCAGACCCCCTGCACCGGGTGTCAAGTTATAAATTTACACCCCCTTAACATTTTTATTTTTACCATTCAATATAATTAAAAATAATAGTTTGTTGGATTAATTAATTTCTGAATACATAAGTAGACTTTTATTATCTCTTAAGTTTTACAGGGTACGACAAAAGTACGATTCTTTTAAATGGAACACCCTATTTAGTATTGCTTCATTTAAAAGATAAAACAAAAAATGTGCTCCTGAACTTGCACCTATTTTAACCAGGCTCTTTCGAATTTCTTATGACACGGGTATATTTCCAGACAGCTGGAGAGCTGCACGTGTCCAGCCTATTCCCAAGAAAGGATCTAAATCTCTTCCATCCAACTATAGACCCATTTCACTCCTTTCAATGCTTTGTAAAGTAATGGAGAAATCCATTAACTCGCAAATTCTTAGGTACTTAGAAAAACATAAAATTTTACATGACAGGCAATACGGATTTCGTCACAAGAGATCTACAGCAGATCTTCTTTCCTTCGTTTCACACAACTGGAACAAGTCTCTTGAGTTTCTAGGTGAGTCCCAGATCGTTGCTCTTGATATATCTAAAGCTTTCGACCAAGTCTGGCATGACGCACTTCTTAATAAACTTCCCTCATACGGTCTTCCAACTAAACTCTGCTCTTGGCTTTCCAGTTATCTTTCTAATCGACGTATATCAGTCCCTGTTGATGGCCACTCTTCAAGCTTTCACGAAATTAATGCTGGAGTGCCTCAGGGTTCAGTACTAGCACCAACTTTGTTTCTTCTTCACATCAACGACCTTCTTTCTTCCACAACCAATCCCATTCATAGTTATGCTGACGATAGTACCCTTCACTCCACTTTTCAGGTTCCGAAAACAATCTGTCAACCCGACTTGGAAAGCAAACGCAGAGCGATGCAGATATCTCTTTCACAGGATCTCAATTTGATATTGGATTGGGGCGCCAAAAATCTCGTTCAATTTAATGCATCCAAAACACAATGGTGTTCCTTGTCGCGAAAAAATCATCAAACACTCATCCTTTGCTTATGAGTGGCCAGGTTTTGCAGAGCGGGGACACATTTAACCTTGTGGGCATCACATTTAAGAATAACCTTAACTGGCATAAACACATTGTATCTACCTATAGCCACCGCGGCTTCAAAAAAGCTTGGATTTCTTTTCCGAGCCAAAAAGTATTTTTCTCCTTCCAATTTATACACTTTGTATGTGTCCCAAATTCGACCCTCTCTGGAATATTTTTCTCATGTCTGGGGAATGGCATCCCCTACAACCCTCAGCATTATTGATGCTATTCAAAGAAGGGCTGTTCGTCTTATTAATGATCCTTTACTTACTCAAAGACTTCCTTGTCTTGCTCATCGTCGAGCTGTGGGAGATCTATCGCTCTTCTATAGATACTTTTACGGCTTCTGCTCCGACGAATTGTCCAGTATAGTCCCTCCTCTTGCAGTTCCCAACAGAGAAACTCGTGGTGCCGCGCGTATGCATCCCTATATAGTTCAATTGGACAGGCCCCGAACTTCCCATTTCGTTCGTTCTTTTATCCCTACAGTTTCTAGACTGTGGAACCTGCTGCCAGCGGAGGTCTTTCCTTCCCCCAAATCTTTAAGTTTTTAAGTCCCGTGTTAACAAACTTCCTCTTACCCTGCTTAAGACACCCACGGTACGTTAGTATTTAGGCTTTCAGCCTTCGTATATTGTCCAAAGATAAAAAAAAATAAAAACCTTTAAAAACTTTTTAATACCTATCTCAATTAGTTTTCGAAATGTAGCCATGCAAATCTCATTAATCTTTTTAAATTTCCAATAGAAACGTAATAAATTTACATCCCCTAACTGTTTTATTTTTTAACGTATAAAAAAATAAAAACACTTTTTGTTTAGGGTAATTCTGTAGTATCTATATCTTCTATAAGAATTCTTTTTTCTCTTAAAATATACAGGGTACGACAAAAAGTATGATTTATTTAAATGAAACACCCTGTATATTAAATGACCATTTATTTTAAAAGATAATTTTAGGAGCTTTACAAAAATACTATATTTTATGGGTCCATCTTTAATGGTTTTGGAAATATGGTCATAAATTATTGGGCAATTTACACTTATTCTTTAGATTTGGATGACTATGTTTCCAAATCTTATGAAGATAGATATATGATATGTGATATTTTTTAAAACTCTTTAAAAGATCTTTTTTAAAAGTAATATAATATACAGGGTGTTCCATTTAAAAAAATCATACTTTTGTCCCACCCTGTGTATTTTAAGAGATATTAAAAATCTAATTATTGATTCAGAAACTAAAAAATTATCCCAACAAACTGATATTTCTATTTATTTTGTACGATAAAAAAAAATAAGGGGGTGTCAATTTATAACTTGACACCCGGTACAGTGGGGATATTAAAAGTCCTCCCCCCTTTATCTTGAATGGAATGTCGATTTTGAGTAAAATTTGGGTATAGGAATGTTACTTAAGCTACTTTTCGGCATAAAAATAATTTCTGTCAAGTGTCCTAGTATCAAGAGGGCACCAGCAACTTTTTTAAGTTTTATGTTAGTACACCTGACCGCTTGTGCTATCAAACCTTCCCGTTGTATTAAAACTAATAAAACTACTACTTTATGCACTTCTTACAATAATTTCTTTTTTTTTTTATTGCCTTTCTTTTAATTATTTATTTAAACACTTTAAATTTTTTATTTAATTATCATTTTAGCCCTTACTGAAAATTTCATTGGTTAAGATTTGTAATAACTTTTTTAATTTAAAATACACGGTGAGTTTTTTTCGATGTTTAGTACAGGGATCTCGAAAACCGCTGCAGCTACAGAGATGGTTAAATGGGGAAAGAATTGTGGTTTTTAGAAATCAATCTAAGCTTTAATCACTTTTTGTTTGTCCAAAAAAAATCATGGCTTACTAGATTTAAAAAAAACGATTTTCCACAAATTTCTTTTTCTTTGTAGCTCAGTTATTATTTGAAATAGAAAAAAAGTGTAAATAGAAAACTTGTAGATAATTATCTTCTTAATAGAAAGGTAAAATCCGAAATTTTAGTGTAATACTCCGTTTTTGAGCTTCGACATAAACTTGTTTAATAAATTAATTTTAAATGTGTTAAATTTTAAAAACCAGACTTAGTTAATTGAAACAAATAACAAAAACTAACAATTAACAAGTCGTAATCAATACAACCACTAAATATATTACTAAAATAATTAAAATAGTGATTTAAATTTAACTAAGTAAAGCAGAAGGGAGAAACATTACTATTTAAACATTATCAAAATTTCCACTATTATTGCCTATACCAATGCTATATCTTTTAAAACAAAATTTGTTGCTTTATATATATATATATATATATATATATATATATATATATACGTTATAATCTTAAATAATTATTATTACGTGAACTAAGTTTCACAAGCATATGAGAGTTCAAATAATAATTGAAAATGCTGTCAAAAAGAGAAAAGTATTTTTTAACAATACTAGTTAACATGTTTCGCAGCCAATTAGAAAAACACACAAATTAATATGTTGAATACTACGGTATATTTTATTTAAAGTATATTTTGTTATATATCGTTAAGAAGCCTATAAAAGGCCTTCTTAAAAATGTTACAGCCAACTATGGTTTCAATTTTAAAAAATGTATTTTCCTACGACCACATGTGAAAATAGTAAATAGCACACTGTTTTAATGCATAGAAAATGCGTTTTATCACACTAGTGTTGCAAAGTACTTTACAACACTAGTGTTGCAAAGTATAATATAAAGCTGTCATCGCTGTCATTGTTATTTAAAATAAAGTTGGAGTTACCAGGCTGTTAACGGGATTTACATTGAAAAAGCCATGCAATATTTTTTAAATGAGGACCTTTTTAATTCTAAAATGATAAAAAAGCTACTAGGTAGGTGATTTTTTATATAAAAATATTGTTAAACTGTATAATATATCGCAGTAAGGAAAAGTATATATCACCCTAGTGATACAAAATTTTCAATTGTTTTCCTATTTTTTCTGTGAAGACAAACAACTTTTATTTGTTTTGGTGAATAACTTCTGGTAACAGAAAAAATAGTGTACATTACTTGTTGAAAATCACTTTCCTACAATCGTGGGTTTGTCGCACTCGGCTAACGCCTCGTGTAACAATATTCCCACTCGTGTGAAATAAGTCAGTTTCCACCCTTGTAATGTAATATACTATTTTATGTCGTAGCTAAAAACGGACTACTTCATTAAGTTTCTGATTACCCCTTTCTATTAAGAAAATTATTATTCACAGGTTTTTTATCAACACTTTTTTATTTGAAATATTAACTGAGCGGCAGAGGAAGTATAAATTTTGGAAAAAACTTTTTTTTAAGTTCTAGTAAGCCATGATTGTTTTGAATAAAACAAAAAGTTATTTAAATTAAGAACTAAAATTCTTGCCCCATGCAACCGTCTCTGTAGCTGCAGCGGTTTCCGAGATCCTTGTACAGGGTGGGCCAAATTCGACGCTTTTAATAGGAAACTCATGTTTCTGTATGTTTGACAAAAACTGACCGCCATTTGTGAGGCTCAAATTTTAAGCCAAGTTTGCTAGTAAAAACCGCAATTCGCTATCTTGCGTCGTTTACTTGCTACAGCGTACTTTCTTAATTTCTTGAGTTTTTTTATCCTTTATGACTTTTTATTTTTAAATATTTTTTGATTCTGTAAAAACATATCTATAGCAATTTTTTACGCAGATTGCAGATATGAGTTTTAGTTTTTTTTTAGGGTGGCACATTTTTGACTTATTTATTAATTTTTGAAATTTTAAATGGAACACCCTGTATATTCTTTTTACTAATAAAATGGGTAAAAAATTACCGTTTTAAAAATGTGTTACGCTTTATATTTCGTTTCAGCAGTTCCGGAGATATTGCATATTTTGTCCTTTATGACTGATACTTGTTAAACAGTAGGCCAAGACAAAAGTAATTATGTTTTACTTCTTACAATCTTGTTATAACTTTTGTTTTTTATTGCCTGCAATGACGGGAAACCATTTTTAATATTATTTTAATAACGCAAATAGGGATAAAAATAATCCTATTTTTTAACGCGCTTTTTGTTTTTAAAAATATTTTGTTAATATTTTGTCCTAGGAAGCTCTTAATCAGGTTTTAATAAAACGTTAATATTTAATGTAACAAACAACCATTATTTTTTATATTTTAGTAAATTAAAGATAATCATTGAAAACAAATGCCAGCTTTTAGCCAGAAGGGCCTAATTTAGCTTGTGTTTGTTTTTCATGGCCATCTTTTACTTACCTGTATACAAAAAATAAAAATTGTTTTTTACATAAAATATTACATAATAATAAATCATAATCAAAATGTTTCTAGGGCAAAATATTAACTAAATAATTTAAAATACCTCTAAAATAGGATTATTTTTACCCTTATTTGCATTACTAAATTAATAATAAAAATGGTTTCCGCCATTGCAGTCCATAAAAACAAAAGTTATAACAAGTTTGTTTAAATTAAAACATAATTACTTTTTTATGACCTACTATCTAACGAATATCAGTCATAAATTACAAAATATGCAATATCACAGAAACGGCTATAAAGAAATATAAAGTGTGACACATTTTAAAAACGGTAATTTTTTAACCTTTATAATAGTAAAAAATATACAGAGTGTTCCATTTAAAATTTCCAAAAATAAATAAATAAATGCACAACCCTAGAAAAAAAACTAAAATTATATCTGCAATCTGCATAAAAAGTTGCTGTAGAAATGTTTTTACAGAATTTTTACAGAAAAATATTTAAAAATAGAAAAGTAATAAAGAATTAAAAAAAACGCAAGAAATTAGGAAACACGCTGTAGCGAGTAAACGACGCATGGGGGTCAGTTTTTTTGTAAAACATACAGAAACATGAGTTTTCTATTATACATCGAAAAAACTCACCCTGTATGTATTAATATCCAATACAAGTATGAAAGAAAAAAAAATAATACATTTTTTAGAATTTTGAAGGAATTGCTTAAATTTAATTTTAAAAAAATCCAAGGATCAATTTTTATAAACCTAAAAAAATGTACTAGTTTTAAATAATCGAAATGTTTTATCCAAAAAATAGCACATCAACGATTCCTATTCTTTAAGTCAGACAGGACAAAAAAACAAAAAATTATACCCACGTATATGTATATGAAATTGTGTTGCTAAGCAGAAGTAAACTTGAAAGGATGTTAAGTATATACAGATAATTTAAATATCCATCTTACTAAATAAAAATTAAAAATAAAATGAAATTATTATTGTCATATCCTTATTAGTTATTTAAAAGATGTTATAAATTACAAGGCGTATTCTTTGTTTTAATCTAAACGACTTTTTATATAAAAAATAATTTAACAAATTAAATTAAATAATAATTGGGTTCTGCTTAAGAATACAAATAATTGAATTATCATAACAAATGTACAGGGTGGCGACTTTTCGTTGACCTTGCAGAGTATAGCGAAAACTAAAAGAGACAGAACAAATCTAGTTGCACAATCTCGATTTTGATTTTTAAAACAAATTTAATGATAAAAGTAAATAATGGCTAACTTGACTCGTTTTGAAGATACAGAGTGTTTTTCAAATTTTGTCAATTTGGCTAGGCACTTGTAACTTGCTTGATATTAGAGATAGAAAAAATTCGTAAATATAAATGTTTTGAAATTTTTGATTAATATTCAGTGGCGTACCATCAATTTTTTTTTCATACACTTTTAGTTATACCGCAAAGCTAAGTTTTTTTTAATGGATCACCCTGTATATTTACTCATCATTTAAAAGGTCTCCTTAATACTTAAGAATCAGTCCATTGTCTTTTTGTATTGACTATTTTAATTTGTTTTGTCAATTTAGCTGTTTGTTTTAAATAGTTTGGTCTGATGATGCCGGCGACGGCGAAACATATAACCGTCTAATTAAAATTGACACTTTGAGACTTTGACTTTGTTTTCTAGAATTTTAATTATGTTTTCTTAAAAGCTATGAAAAAAACTATATTTTTTTATTAGTTTCGAAAATATGGCCGTCATTAGGATGTTTAAAAAAGGTTTACCAAAATGCTACATTTGATATACATATTATTCTCCTATAATTTTGGAGATATGACCATATAAATCTAAAAAATAGTAGATATACCCACCAAGAATTGGAAGCTCATATTTCTGAAACTGTTGAAGATTAAATGTGGTAAATTCCTAAAGGTTTTTAAAATGTCTTTTTAATAGTTATAAAATATATGTGTGTTTTCTTTTAAAAAATCCATTTTATTGACTATTGTGTCTGGCCAAACTGACAAAAGTTGAAAAACATTTTGTGATTTACTTTCACCATTAAATTTGTCAGAATCGAGAGTGCGCAATCAGTTTTGTTCTATCTCTTTTAGTTTTCGCTACACCCTGCAAGATCAACAAGAAGGCGTCACCCTGTACAGGGTGTCTCATTTGGTTGCAATTACGTGGTATCTTAGTTATTAATAAAGATAGAACCTTGCGGTTTTGCAAGCCTGAGCTACTTTTTCTGAAACGAATGTAGCCATAAACAAGGCCGCCATAGTTATCTTAGTTTCTGAGCTGCGGGACGATTTTCAAAATTTTGCATTTTCAGGTACCCTCTGTATCTGAGTTGGCTAATAACGTATCAAACAGGTAAAAACGGATTCTTATATAACTTTTTACGTAGAATGCAGTTGCGTAGTTAGAATTATACAGAGTGGCGCCTTTTCGTTGACCCCGGATACAGCGAAAACTAAAAGAGATCTGGTTGCGCAATTTCGATTTTAATTTTTGGAGTAAAGTCAATGGTTAAAGTTAATCATGGCTAATTTAATTTGTTTTGGAGATACATATTGTTTTTTAAATTTGGTAAATTTGGCCTTGTAACTCGATATTGATATTAGAAATAGAAAAAAAATGTAAATAGAAAAGTTTTAGGAATTTTTACGTAGCATTCAGTGACGTGCACATATTTTTTTCCTTGACTTTTATTTTTAAGATATAACACAAAGTTTGTTTTTTTTTAATGGAGCACAGTGTATATTTTATTACTAATAAAAAGGTTTCCTTAATAGCCGTAAAAAAATAACACGTGTTCACAGGAGTTCGATAATAAAATGGCATTTTTTAATTAAAACACCCTGTATATTTACAACATATTTTTTATTTAAAAATATTGACCAATAATATTTTTTAATAGAACACCCTGTATATTTGTCAAAAAATAAATTTTTTACAAGCTTTTCAAAAATTTATAACACTGTGGGTTTTCAAGATTTTATGAAATTAACAGACCAACATTGTTTCTTCTTCACATCAACGACCTTCTTTCTTCCACAGTAAATTTCATTCATAGTTTTGCTAACGATAGTACCCTTCTCTCCAGTTTTTAGGTACCCAAACTACTCTCTAAGCCTGATTTGGATAGCAAACGCAGAGCGATGCAGATATTTCTTTTAGAGGACCTTAATCCAATATTGGATGGGGGCGCCAAAAACCTAGTGCAACTTAATGCATCCAAAACACAATCATGTTCCATGTCACGGAAATAAATAATTTATTGTCATCAGATCCAAAACGTAAAAATATAACAATAACAAAATATTAAAATATTGCTATTCACAACAAAATTGCAACTACCATAAAACTTAAACTAAATTACCAAATTATTAAAATAAATGTGAATGAAAGAGATTAAATAATAAAAAGTATATAAGCCAAAGATGTATAAATGGCGAATGAACTAGAGTAAATGAATATAACAAGGACTGACAAAGATATAACTTGGTTTCAAGCGCGCTACTTCAAGCGTACCTGAGACATAGTACCTGACCAAAATCATATAGGTTTTTCACTAGCTGTTTCCTATAAAAAAATGCATTTAAACCAAATAAATATTAAGCAATAAAACATTTTTTTATAAGCACTCGGCAATCTGAAATCTATTTGTGACGTTTGTAAGATCACTATCGGTAAATGTCGTAACATAAACAATCAAAATCAGTATATTTACCCCAAGGAGACCAACACATGTTTCCGGGCCGCTCGGATGACTGTTTATCTTTTCTTTAGATCCTGAACAAGGAGTAACGAAGAAATAAAATACCTTATTTATTGTAAATATATTTGAAATGTAAGATATCAAAATTATAAATGAAGCATTTTTAAATGGAAATGGAAATGGAATGTTGGCGTCAAATTAGATAATGACCTTAACTGGCATAAACAGAGATAGCCACGGTTGCTTCAAAAGCTTAGATAGTACTTTTTCCCCTTCTAATTTAACAACTTTAAATGTATCCCAAATCCGGCCCCCTTTAAAATATTGTTCTCATATCTGTGGAATGGCGTCCCCCACAACACTGAGCTTTATTGATTTCATTCAAAGAAGAGATATTCACCTTATTAACGATTCTTTGCTTACAGGGAGGTTTTTGTTTCTTGCCCATTGTAAGGTATCTATCGCTTTTTTAATGGTACTTCCACGGCTTCTGTTTTGAGGAATTGTCCAGTGTGATTCCTCCACTTGCAGCTCCCAACAAAGAAACGCGTGCATGCATCCCTATACGGTCCAACTGGACAGGCTTCATACTTTCCACTTTGTTCATTATTTAATTTCCAGAGTTTCTAGATTGTGATATCTACTGCCTGCAGAGGTCTTTCCTTTCCCTCCAAATCTTTAAGTTTTAAGTGCAGTGTTAACAAACTTCCTCTTACCTTGCTTAAGACACCCACGATAAGTTATTGTTTAGGCTTTTAGCCTTCGTGGATTGTCCAAAGATAAAAAAATGTTTCACCTAACATCTAATCCGACATCGGACACGATGTATGCGTCGCGGTCATAAAAACCTATTATAAATCTACCTAAAAATAATCGTGTTCGACAGTAGGGTTAATAAATTATATTAAAAAACTTACGTTAAACATTTTATTGTACTAAAAGCTAAAAAATAATTCAGTAGGGCCAAGATACCAGATCGCACAAATGCTATTCACATCTGTGGTATTGATCAGACAAATATTGAAATCGTGGGGCACTTGAAATTTCTATTATAATATTTACTAGGCCTAACAATTTTATTATTTGACTGATCAATACCCCAGATTGATAAGATTTGTGCGATTTGGTAGCTAGGACTAACCAAATTATTTTTTAGCTTTTATTACATTAAAACCGTTTAACATAAATTTGTTTTTTTATTTAATTTATTTTTAAGTTTTTAGTTTTGTTGTTAGTTGATACTTCTCATTCTTATCGAGTTCATATATGCCTCACTATATCTTAGCAGAACTAACCAACGATTTTATATTAAGGTAGTTGTAGGAAATGTTAGTCGCCATTTTGTGGCGGCCATCTTGAATTTTAATTTTTTATAGTAAGCTCTATTCAACAAATCAAACCCTTTTATTTGACACCCAAGTTAAGGTAGTTGGGGAAAAATATGTAATCCGCCTTTTTGTGGCGTCGGCTATCTTGGATTTTAATTTTATCATAGTGGGCTTTATTCCACCAATCAAGCTCTTTTATTTTGTATCCATATTGAAGTTGTAGTAAAGTAATATGTAATTCGCGATTTTGTATCGGCGGCCATGTATTATATTGTATTGTCATCAAGAATAAGAGTGTGTACCAAATTTTAGATCAATCGGTCGTCAGGAAGGGTGTAAAATTCCTGTTATTAGATTTGACCCAAATAAATAACAAATAAATATTAAATAAACAGGTAAAGTAAAAGTAAAACCGCCCAAAAATAAGCATGTATTTGACCTTCCCTTCAGTGCAGCGACTGATTAACAGTTGTGACCGCCTTAGGCTAATTATAAGCACGCGCCCCCTGCCACCAAACAAAAAGGTTATTACTTTTGTAAAAAACAGAAAAGGTAATGATATTTTCTTACCAAAAATTTTTGAAGAGCAAAAAGAGCAAAAAAAGTCTTTACTTTTCTAAATACCAAAAAGGGGAAATGACGTTTTCTTACTAACACTTTCCTAAGATTCTTGGCGCCCTAGGCTACAGCCTATTTAGCCTAATGGTTAATCAGGCCTTGCCCAGTGGAGTAACTAACCGCTGTTTTGGGGAAGAGCTTAAGCACCAGTTTAAAAAGTATACTTGCCGAAAAACACTAATACATTTTAAGGGGCCCATCGAAGCCTTGAGGGGACCAAACCCCCTTATTGCGTCTCTGCCTGCCTTATTTAACTTTTAATCAGAAGCGGAAAAAACTTACTAGACTTTAAAAGAATGTAAGAAATTTCATAAACCATATTCAATCTTATAGTTTAAATATGCTTGATTGCATATTATTTTAGCCTTACATTGCCTTTTTAGCATTAAAAGAGACGTAAGTATATCAGTCTAAGCATTTTTCTTTTCAATCGTAGAAACTGGATCCTATAAAAACACACAAAAAATGGAGGTTCACGACCATTTATACATGTCTGTCATAAATAAAAAAATCTTTTATGTTGGTTATAAATGCATAGAAAGAAATTAAAGTTTTTTAAAAAATCAATTTGTCTTTTTAAATTGCTTTTAACTATACATATGTATATGTATTTCTATTCTAAATTTAAAAAACAAAAAGTCATAAAAGTATAAAATTTAAATTGCATGGGATCAAGGAAAGCTTCAGACAATAGTTACAAAAATTATGCAAACAGAAAAATAATATTAATATTTGAACAGGATTGTTTTAGAAAACATAAGTTGCAAATAAATACTGGTCGTCTAAAAAATAACTTAAGAATGCATTTCTGCGCACTACATTTTGGCAATTTAATTAAAATAAAACTGTTATACTTATACCAGATCGATACATTTAAATTGACTAAAGCATTGCCCAAAACCCCTACGTTAGACAAAGGAGCAGGAGCACTCAATAGACCTGAGAGGATAAAGGTTTTGTTTCGGTAGTTGAAAATTCTGACAAAGAAACTATTGGCGAACCACAATTAGGTCGGATGCCTGTTGTCATGACACAATTCGAGGTTAAAGCAGAGCCTCAGCCTGGATGCTCCACTTGGATGATCAATATAGAAATGAATAAAAGGCCAGCTATTCCATCACCATCAGTATTTTTTATTGTCAGTCCTTAACAAGAGATGCCTTATCCTGTAACTCGAACAAGAAAAAGGAAAAAAACGCTATTATAACTTCTTCTTTATATAAAAACAAATTAAAAGAAACAATTTTAGAAAAAAACTGGTAGATGATAAAAAAAAAGAAAAGGGAGGTAAAAGAATAAAAAGAAAATAAAATTTTACAAAAAAAATAACAACAAAAAACAACAAAGATAATTATAACTCACCATCAGAAAGTGCAAACGATGAAAATAAGATCCTTTGCTTTTACTGCCATGAAACCTACTTGGATTCGGATAAAGGATAGGTCACATGTTCTCTTTGTGGAAAGTGGGCACACAACGGTTGTGCTGGGATAGATGGCGATGACGACGAGGAATATTTTTTTGCTAGTTTTGCAAACAAGACTAGAACTTCAATAACCCTACTTTCTTGGACTTCCATTGTCTTTATTTTTATCGGATACACAACGTTTCGAATGGTATCTATCTTCACCAGTTTTTAAGTGATAACTCGGTTGGAGATAGATACCATCCAAAACGTCGTGTATCAATTAAAAATAAAGACAATAAAAGTGTAAGTAAGTAGTGTTATTAAAAACATAACATTGTCTACCACCTTTAAAGAAGAATAAAACAAATTTTCAATACCCCATCTTGCCCCATAGGGTACTCCGTCTTACCTCACCTGGGGGCAATATGGGGTTTTTTGACATTTTTCACAAAATTTAAACTACTTTCTTTTTCAATAAGTTTAATGTTCATTAAGTTCTTTATTTTTAAAGCTACCTGGCGTAGCGTAAGCAAAAATAGGCCTAGGCGAAGTCGTAACTCAAGGCCCTTTTTGTCGACAAATGATCTTGGAAAAAAAGTTGAAAAGTTGAGGAGCAAAAAATAAAATAAAAAAAAGGTCACTAAATAAACACTTTGTAATATTTTTATGTCTCTGCGTGGGGCTCTTTTATGACAGATAACAGTTAAAGAGGAAAAAAAGGTCCTTACCCTTAAATATACAATATTTTTAATGGTATTTTATACTAGGCAAACATGTACCTGAGGGGCCCCTTTCATAACGGATTACGATTAGAGAGCAAAGAAAGCACCCTTTTATTTTCTTCACTTCTATGTTATATTCGTATCTCACATTTTACACCTTCACCTTGCCGCGAGGCCGTAGGCGACCGCCTACAACGCCTAAGCCTAGCTACGCTACTGTTTTTAAGGACCAATTATTAAGGTGTAATTATAAATAAATAAGTGTTCAAATAAATAAATATGTCTATTTTATTTCACTTCAAACGTTAAGGACCCTGTCTTGCTCCCCCAACCCCTATGTATGGTTGTATGTAAAGGTGAAAAGTTGCCACTCGATTTTGAAGCTGTTATCTTTAACCGATTGAGCTTAAATTTAGTATACATATTTAGTTTGGATGACAATGCATGAATAATAATGTGACGTCATTCTAAATCTAGAAGGCAGAACCACCAACATGGCGGACTAGTTATTTTTATTGCACTTCCACAATACGGGTATCAAAAGGACTTGCCAAGAGTAACTCGAAAAATATAGTGACATTATTCTATATCCAAATTGACGGAATATCCAAGATGGCGAATTAGTTACTTAATGAACTCCCACAATATGGGTATCAAATTAAAGGGTTTGCTGAGAGTCACTCGAAAAAAAAGTTATATCTTTCTAAATTCTACATGGAGAAATACCCAAGATGGCAGACTTCAATTGTTTTTTTGTTGGCAGTACGTTAATTAGCGAAAAAATACTACAACTTTACTAATTTAACCGACTTTGTATATCCAAAAATAACGAAGTTAGCAATAGTGCCGACTTAAGTTTGATCACCTTGTATGTTACTGACCCTTCACAATATTCAAATTTCCTTGGGTGGCTGGGACTTCTCGTACCTCCCTCATATGTATTTTAAATTATTAAAAATTTAAATTTATACTTTATGAATGAATTCTTTTTTATCAATTATGTTACAAAAAAATATGTTTTATAAAGGTTTTCTTAAATCCAAAAAATTAACATCTTTTGGCTCAGGGCTTAATTACCAATAAATATTTATTTAATAAGTGCCCCAAGGAAAGTTCAATAAATTTTCACAAAAGATGGAAAAACTTAACCCCGGTCAACTAAGATTTTTTGCATGTTTACTGTAAACAAATATAAGTTTTTTCGTAGACTGCTTTTTATGGGTATGGAAAATTCTGATTGACTGATAAAGTATTCTAGAACTATCTTTTTATAAAAGTTTAGCAGTCTATTCAACTAAAACGATTTAAAGTTTAACATTACTTAAAAAATAATAATAGGGGACGTACTAAGAAACAACATTAAAAATTATTATATTAAAATTAAATATTTATAATGGGTTAAAATGTTCTGAGCGGCATTTACATTGTCGAGTTTGGAGGGTGTGATGGAGCTCCTAAGGTGTTGTCTGCATAATTCCTATTTCTAAGTAAATGATAAGTTTTATGCCCAAGGTGATGGCCTACCAACGGGATTCCCACTCTCTCCTGTGATAGCGAACATGTATATGGAATGGTTTAAAACCAACGCTATTAATACCGCAATCGTCAAACCAAAAATAAGGCTTTGATATGTCGACGACACTATCATAATCAGGAATAGAACCGACAGACAGCTAGACTATTTTTCTAATCATTTAAATGCAATAAACAACTCCATTAAATTTGCCACAGAAAAAAAATGGATGTCTACTTTTTGTAGATGTTCTCGTCCGCAAGCATAATGGAGTAATCAACACATCTGTATATAGGAAACCCACAAACACGAGAAAATTACTTAATTTTTATTCAAACTTTTAAAGAAATTAAAATTGGAATAATTTAAACGTTATGTAAACGTGCAACTACAATATACAGCGACAAAACAACCCTGGATGCTGAACTAGACAACATCAAAATGGTTATGCTAAGAGTTTAATACATAAGATTATTAATACAGTAATAAAAGAGGGCTAGAGCTCCATACTGCTTGTTATTTCCCTGCACTGCAAGGAAGCATCCGTCGGAACACTGCCCGATCTGGTGATGCAGATTTTTACACTAGCCAAAGGTTTTTCTTCGAAGTTAATTAAGATCACCAACCGCAGACCGATTTCGAGCTATTTTGGTTCTCATCAGTACTGTGTAGGCAATAACAAAAAACTAATAAGGAAATAGAAATGGCGTATAAACGTGGTGGCTTATTGTCCATCCCGTCCTTTGTCGACAGTGTAAAAAATAAGCGAACCTAGGTCCGTTCATCAAATACGCTCGTTATTTCCCTGCACTGCAAGGAAGCATCCGTCGGAACCCTGTCCGATCTGACGAGGCAGATTGTCACACCAGCCAAAGGTTTCTTTTCGGAGTTTGATGAGATCACCAACTGCAGACCGGCTTCGAACTATTTTTTCATCAGTAACGTGAAGGCGATAACAAAAAACTCCAAAAAATGTTATAAGAAAGAACTAAACGTGATGGCTTATTGTCCATCCCGCGCTCTGTCGGCAGTGTGAAAAATAAGCGAACCTATGTTCCTTCATCAAATACTTCTAAAAATATTTTTGACAAGCAGTCGAAATCCAAGGTACTTAGAGAGAAAGTGGCCCAACTTTCATTTGACAGTCCATAGATGTGACGTCAAGGGGATCCTTTTCAAAAAATGTAGTTATTTCTTTAGTGTTTCGTAAATATCGTGTTAATTGTATTTATAATTATGAGTAAATATTGGATTAAAAAGACTTTAACAATTGTATAAAGCATGTATTATTTTTTAATAATATTTGATCAATGGAATTTTACTTTTCTATTATATTTTACTATCACGTCATTTGGATTTTATGCGTCACATCCATCACGTTTTATATTAAACTTGAGATTGGGAAGAATTTGGTTATTTGCCTATTTGAAGAAAATAATGTAGTTAGTTGTACTACCGGTGTAAGAATAAATGTTAAAAAATATAATGAAAATTATGAAACTTAGCATGTTGGTACTTTTGCTTTTAACCCTTTCAGCCCTGATTTATTGTTAGCTGAAAAAAATTATTTTTGTTTTAAATCATGTTTAGTATGTGTTAAATAATACCCTTACCTGATCCTAATTGGTTCCGACCATAGATATAGATTCTAGAAGGATGTGGCAAATGCCACCACTAGGTCCAAGAGGATGCGGAAGACATTAGAATAAAAATAAATATTTTCGAAAGCTGTTTATATTAAAAATAAAATGGATTTACAAACTAATTTAAGAGGACTTATGAAAGCTCTTGAAACAATTTCTTTGTTTTGAGAGGCACAAAGGCACCCCACACTTCTCACATTGTATTCTAGATCTGCCTCCACATGATTCTAACTTGCAACGTTGTTCATGACCATCCACATGGACTGGCCAGTGACCCAAGGCATCATATCTAATATCCTTTACTGGAATTGGGTGCTTTTTTGTTCGTTTAGGCACTGGAGAATTTCGGGGACTATTACAGGCAGATGAAGGTCGACCACGTTTAGGAGTTACACACGTTCCAGAGAATGCCAAACCTTCTGCCACGCATATTGTAAATTCTAAAAGGTCCATTCTGGTTTTTCTTGCTACGCCGAAGTAATCCATGTCTCTTTGATATTCCAACCAAGCATTACATACTGCCAAGTTGAAATAATGAAAAATAACTCGCAATGTCCATTTCCTCGAACGAATAAATGTACGATAAAGGGAAATAAGAAAGTCACTTTTGTCAACACCTCCCATAGAAATATTATAATTTCGTACAATACGTGGCCGCTTTATATGTACATATTTCTTTTCTTTTTTATCCCACCTTTTTACTTCATCTTCAGGATCGATAGCAACAAAATTGGAAGCCATATTGACAGCTTTATTATCATACCATCGCACTGCTACTATTTTTTGATCTTCTGTCATCACTGAGTCGGAACTACCACGTCCCATTTTTTTAGTTCATTTTCTGATTTTAGTGGGCATTTTTCAAGTCTGTTTGGACGTATAGTACCAGCCATAAAAATTCCTCTCTCTAACATTATTTCTAACAAAAATAGGGATGTAAAATAATTGTCACAAAATAGCTTGTGTCCTTTGCCATCAGAAATTCGGTTGGACAAGTATATGACTAACCCATTTGTGGCCGAGTATTTTTCTTGAAGATCAGTAGAAACGGTAGTGGCCCCTTGATATATTACAGACCGGTATACAATTCCAGAAGCGCCACACAACATAAATATTTTAACACCCCATGGATTAGGTTTCCCTTTTATAAATTGCTTTACAGCAATTTGTCCCTTGAATGGAATGATTGACTCATCAATGCACAGATTCTCTTCAAGTGGGAGTTCTTCACACCTTTTGTCAAAAGAGTCAACTATTGGACGCACTTTCCAAAGTTTGTCTTCCGCATTATGATTAGCGTTGACATCTACAATATGTAGGTTATTCCTAAGAGATTCAAACCTATTTCGAGAAATCGCTACATCATCCAAGAATTTTATTTTTGTAGAAGACTTCCAATACATTCTCAACCTCGGGAAACGTACTACCCCAAAAATAATGTGTAGGGCTACTAGTTTTTTTATTTCATTTTTACTAGTATCTATATTTTTTCCGTGCTTTTGAATAGAATACATATTCGTTTTGTCGGCCAATTCGTGAAAGATTTCATCTGGAAAATATTTGGAGAAGTACATCAGTGGAGTTTGATTTTGACTTTCAGCATCATAACCGGCAACAATTTGTCCCGAGAAATCGGTGTTTGGTGGAACGAATTGTCCATTCTTCCAAATTACTTTTTTCTTTTCTATTTTTTGGCTTTTTGGTTTTTTTTGTGAAAGTCTTTCTTTTATAACCGACAATGGGACATTATCTTCTTCCTCCTCAAATTCTTCATTTCCAATCTCATCATTTTCATCTTCACTTGGTTCAAATTCCAAGTCATATATATTCTCTCCCGTGTCCTCGGTGTCCGTCTCTATCTCAGAATCAGAAAGGGCTAAAACTGCAGCTTCGGCGTCATTTAGGGACACTGTTTTGGCAACTGCCTTTATTTTTCCATAGAAATTACGGGGGGTATTGCATCGAATTCGGTATCATCTAAAATTTTTTCAAAATTTAATTTTGTACTCATAAAATAGAGAACGTATCCAAAAATATTGTTAATAATAAATCTAATAACATTTCAAAAAAAAACTTGATTGGTGCCTCTACGACCCAACGGTGGCAACTGCGTACACAAAAATGTGGGGTCTTTTTCAAAGTCATTTATTAGAAAAACATCCTACCAATATGAAAGTCTATCATATTTGTGATTAGTATTTATATTCTAGTTAAAAAAGAACGAAATTACATATATTTTAGCTGTAGTAAACACTTACCCAACATACTATTTGGCTTTTGCGAATCCATCTTGAAAGCACGTTGGATATCTCCAGTTTGCAAACCGACAACAATCGAGAATCGGTCTTAAAATTATTATCGCATTAAAATTAGTATAAGGTAGCACCATCTATCGCTGGGGGACACGAAATAAATCTTTTCCGGCCATTTAGACAACTATAAATACAGCGGTGGCAAAAGCCACCGTCAGGGCCGAAAGGGTTAACATTGATTCTTATGGGAAATCGCAGATTTTATTTTACTTCAGGGGGTATTCTGGTCTAGAAAATTGAAAAAATCAATTTTTTTTTGGCATATTTTCAAAGCTTAGACTTTCAAAAATATGCTCTTAAAAGGATTTTTCAAAATTCGAATTATTTTGAGAGATACAGTGGATTTTGTGACGCGGCACTTAAACCGGCCGAGCGGAGTGATCACACAATGAATGGCAGATGTTTTCCAGGAATTCTTTTGTATCCGACTTGAGCTCGTTATATACCCTTTTAAGTTTTTATATATACCTGACTACCAGTACGTACCCAATATACCTGGATCGCCGATTAATCCAAAGTGAGTATTAAACATAATTATCTGAGTTATTTAACTGGAAATCTTTCTCAAACTTCAAACGCGTTTTTCTCAAAACTCCTTTTGTTGAGGTGGTTGACACGATATCTGAAGTTCTATCGGACCGATTCCTTTGAAATTTGGTGAGAATCTTTTTTCATACATCTCTTTATCACTTGACCTAAAGATTTTGAAAAATTTTAATTTGAAGTATTTTTAAAAATTCGTAAAGGTCGAAAAACAGGGGTAAAAAAATTTTTTTTTCAAGTAGACGCCATTTTGTGAATTTTGTTTTTTTTTTTCGGCCGAAAGTCAAGATGTAGCGACATCTTTACTAATTAAGAATTTTTTTGTTTGTTCGATTTAGATCACTACAAGGGTTGGAATCATGTCAACCAGGGAGCACTGTTTGACAAGGAACCCCTACTTCACCGACCTGTCACTAATTGAATTTTTGACTTTTTTTTTTAATTTTTTTCACATACTTTAAATATCAATAAATATTATATAAAAAAATGGATAGTAAAAATGTTTTTAATTTTTTTATATCCTGGTTTGAAAAATACCCAAAAAGTAGGGCTCTAGACCAGAATACCCCCTTCACAAAAAATGACGTTCAGATTTTAATGAAAGATGTATTAACGAAACAAAAAACAATTCTGAATATTTTGGCTAATTAAAATCCGACCTTCAGAGCTTGTAATAAGAGTAATTAATCTACTATATGACTGACATGTACCAACGCCGCGCCGCCGAAAGGTTATGATTCGCCCGAAAAGGATTATTAAATACGGTATATATGGGGATATAAAATTGATGCCAAACCAATACGTTTTTCGGTTAGAAAATCCAATGAGTAATAATAAATATCCGCAATAAATGGAAAACATGTTTTTCCGAGTGTTTTTAAGTGAACAATTCGACGACCATAATCCGATGTAGCAATATTTATGGTAGTTAAAAGGTAAGGTGAAAGAAACTTTTTATGTTTATCCTTAAATTTATGTGCTACTTGCACTTGCTCTCCAAATTTGTTATATTTTTTTTAGTTACTGTTTTGCCTTTCTAATAAAATATATATTTTTTTTTGGTGCTATGATAAGGGTGGTTTAGAGATTTTATTAGTAAATAAAATAATTTAAAAACCGATAACCGATATTTAAAGATGCTTGTGCAGTGGATTTTTTCGTGTGATTTCTTTTGTTTTTACGCAGCGTTGCCAAATATAAATACCACGGTAGTCAAATTACCTTAAGCACTCATTTGACTCTGGACTTGGTGGAACTACCTTAAGGAGAAGGTTTGCTTAATTTGTGCTCAAAAAAGTACATTTTTATGAATATTGTACTTCTGTGTTTTTTTTACTTTTAAAAATATAGGATCAATTATTTAAAAGCCTCTCCAAAAAAAAATTGGCTCATGTTAAATTTAAAATTAAGTTTGTTCGTTAGATCGTTTTTCATAGGTACATATGATGTACACATATATACAGGGTGTCCAGAAAGGTAAAATAAAAAATGATAAAGGTGATAGAGTGAGACAAAATAATGTTAGTTCTTCCTTAAAGAAAAAATTCTGTTAAGCTTCGTTCAGGAGATATTGACCTTCAAAGTTGGTATAAATAAACCTATTTTAAATATAACTTTTGAACTATTGCCACAGTACCAATAATATTTGGGCTACTAAATAACCTCATAGCTATACTTTTTTAATAGGTAAACGGCTGTTTAGTAGGTGGGAATTATACAGGGTGCGACAATTTTTTTTTCATTTATATGCATGCATTTTTAACACGGGTGACAAATTCGACATTTTGCAGCAGAACACCACGTGCCGCCGCCCAAAACGGCAAGTTATAGCCTGGCTCTACAAAGCTTAACTCCGGTAATCGACGCTGCTGACCCCACCAGAGTAGCATCAAGCACGGCTGCCGTGGCTATAGATGCAATATATTTCTGCCAGTTAAGGTTATTCTCAAATGTGACGTCCACAAGATTGAATGTGCCTTTGCTCTGCAAAACTTGGCCTCTTATAGAAATAAAAAGTAAAGCATAAATATTTGACGACTTTTTTCGCGACAAGGAATATGATTGTGTTTTGGATGCATTACATTGGGCGAGATTTTTGGCAACCCAATCCAATATTAAAGTAAGGTCCAGTAAAAGAGATATCTGCAGCGTTTTGCGTTTGCTTTTGCTTTCCAAATCAGGTTTAGAAATTGATTTGAGGACCTGACAGCTTTGATGGAAGTTGAGGATACTATCGTCAGTAAAACTGTAAATGTAACTTGTTTTAAAGGAGAGAAGTTAGTTACAGGGCCCTGAGGTACTCCAGAATTTGCTTGGTTTAAAAGAGTGGTCATTCACAATTATGGATAAACGCAGAAAGATAACTAAAGAGCAAAGGTTAGATAAAAGACCATATGAGGGAAGTTTGTTAAAGTAAGCGTCATTCTAGACCTGATCAAAAGCTCTGGATATATCAAGAGCAAACATTTAGAACAAACCTAGCAACTTAATCATACAGGGTGTTTCACATTTTAGCCGACAAAGTTTAAAGGCAAATTCTACACTACAAAACATGAAAAAACTTTATATAAAGATTTGTCCTAAACATCTTAATTTTCCAACTACAGGGTGTTAAATTTCTTAAACAATTATTGTTTTTTTTTAATAACTTTATATTCCTTAAGATGTTTAAATGACACTATAATTTATTTAAATTTAAAAATAATTATCCTGCCGTCCAACGGAAAATCACCGTAGGTGTAATAAACACAATGTATAATAGGCTTATAATATAAGCCTAATCACATAAAGTGTTTCTTGTTGGACGGCAGTATTTAACTGTACAAAAAAATTATTTTGTATTACATACTTTGCGTTCCGGCGGTGGGCCGCCGCCATAGATAACCTACATTTAGATCCGCAGTGGCAAGAAGCATTTTTCGGATTTTTACGACCTTGCGCAGTAAACAAATGAATAGGTAGACCGTGGCAAAATACAAACACCGGCACCCTGTACCCTCCGTCTCCGACGCCCTTTCTTCCCCTGCTACTTCTTGACTAGACTATGTTGCAAAAAAAATACAAAAATCAACCTTAGGGACTAGAGATTGGTGATAGAATTAAAAAACTTAAGAAAATATATTATTATTAAGATAAGATTTAAATTTAATTTAAAATAATAGCAAAAGTAGCGAGAATAAATAAAATATGTTATGTTGTAAAATAAACTGTTTTGACTTTATTACGCTATAAAAGTTACTTACGTATTTGAGGACCATAACTCATATGAGACAAAATTTTAAAAGTATTAGCTCTTCTTGCTTTTACAGTCCACGGTTTAAGTCAAATTTTTATTTATTGGCTGAAACATGTACATATATAAATTTTTATGTTTTCGTTTTAACGGCATATAAAATTGTTTCTATCCTTTAACGATTATTTTACTTTTGCTATAAAGAAGTTAGTGACGTCATGTTAGAGTACGTCACACAGTTCGACAATCTTAATATAGTTAGCTATCGATTGATACTTTATATGCTTTAAACAATAAGTACACTGAAAGGCGAAGTAAAGAAACACTTAAAAAAAGTCGTCAATTTTTCTTAAAGAGACCTTTTATACAGGGTGTTCATTTAAAAACCTTACCACTCAAGTTATCTGCGAAAAGAGACAGATTTGAGAAAATTGCCGAAACACGTCAAGATATTTATTGAGCATAAATTATTTTTACAAAAAATTAGCTATCTGACCAGGGGCGAAATGGAAAGTTGGGGCCCCTTTTTAGTCAGTTTTTTCTTGTTTTTTGGCAACCAAAAAAAATAAAAAGTTCCTTATCTCCAAAATGAGATCGGCACCCCATTTTTTCCTCCTAAAAAATTTTGACAACCAAAAAAAAACCTTTACCCTCGAAATGGAGCCCTCCTTGATATATTGATATACTTCCTTTTTGTATTTTGGTACCCAAACAAAGAAAAACACCTTAAAACAACGCTCCCAAACCCGAATATATACTTTATTTTATATAAAAACCACAGTCTTTGGGCCCCTCTCTATATGAGTGCCTAAACTACTACTAAACAACCACAATAAATTCCCAATTTTTATTTTATATCCGTTAAATTACAGAATTATATTGACAAATATTTATAGAGATGTAATTGTCGTTTTACATTCAACAACTTACAAGTTTTAGATTTTAAATTTTACATGATTCATTTTTTGACTTAAATATACCGCAATTACATGTTTTTCCAACATTAAGTCGTCGTTTTTTATCACATAAAAAAATTGTTTATTATACACAAACAATTTTATATATAATATA
Organism: Listronotus bonariensis; assembly: GCA_014170235.1. NCBI lineage: Eukaryota > Metazoa > Arthropoda > Insecta > Coleoptera > Curculionidae > Listronotus > Listronotus bonariensis. The sequence goes on along the minus strand of JACEGR010001791.1, from coordinate 46,606 downwards.
ATATATATATATATATATATATATATATATATATATATATATATATATATATATATATATATATATATATATATATATATATTTATAGAGATGTAATTGTCGTTTTACATTCAACAACTTATTTTACATGATTAATTTTTGACTTAAATATACCGCAATTACATGTTTTTCCAACATTAAGTCGTCGTTTTTTTATCACATAAAAAAATTGTTTATTATACACAAACAATTTTATATATAATATATATATATATATATATATATTTATATATATATATATATATATATATATATATATATATATATATATATATATATATTATATAAAATATTCTAGTCCCTTTAAAGACAGTCAAAAGAAAACATCCTGCTTTTTAAAGGAGTAGAATATTTTATATGATACACCAAGACAGTAGGGGGCGCGCTTGTGGCGGCTTCGGTTGTATCGGCTAGCGTCGATCACCGGAGTTAAGCAGTGAAATGCGCGCCCATAATTTGGATGGGTGTCCGGCGACAGCGGTGTTTCGGGCAGCGGCACACGGTGTTCTGCTTGGGGATGCGGATCGAGCAACAACCATCCAAGTTATGGAATGAATGGTGTGTGAATGAGAAGAAGTAGGGGTCAAGGTACAATAAGCCTTCAGGCTGCAGTGCACCACCTAGGGGGGCGGTCGTCGGACCTGGGTGGGATGACCCCGAAAGGGTGAAAAAAAAAAAAAAAAGACAGTAGGGAATTTTTTCCTTGTGCTTCATAACATATATATATATATAGGCATTAAAAAAACAAAAAAAATTACCAACCAGAACTAACCATGACCCCAACCTATACTCTGTCTTCGGTTTTTATATTATGCTGTCAAAATCGTGTAAATCGATACACACGGGGCTGCAGCTAACCGCTGGTGGAATGCATTATGTCTATTAGAAGCCTTTAAATTGATACAGACGGGGCTGCAATACATCGATACACACGGAGCTGCAGCTATCCGCCTTTAACAGCTTTTACCTAATCAATAATTAGTTCATAAGGGTGTATAAATTTAGGTCTTCCAAATTTCACTGAAAATTTAATTTGTATTTAGGGAAGCTTTTGAAGTCCGCCAGACCTTACAAAAGCTGTAAATTCCAACATATATGGTCCAAAAATAGAACTGTTAACCCAAAATTGTTCACTGATTTAAACGGGCATGTTAGGAAAGAGTTAATGTAATAGGTCAAAATAAACTCCTGGAAGAAAAAAAACCGTACAAACAAAATTTTGATCAAATTAAATGAAAAAAAAATTTTTATTTTTTATTTTTATTATCTTTTGGTCCAGTTGTAGCTTCTTTTATTAATATTTTTATTTAATAAAGGGATGGCAAAAAGTTTTACATAGAGTTAAGTGTTATACGGAAGAAAGCCAAATGTTGTATTTTGTCCAAATTTTCGACAAACCCATGAAATCATTTAACTTTACAAATTTTTACCAGTGTATTGGATTGTAAAGCCCTATCTTTTCCTTTTTCATTTTTATATCAGTATCTCTGTTCTAAAAAAAATACAAATTTTTAAATAAGACAATGAAATTTGTATATCGGCTGTCAAGTTATAAATTTAGGTGTTCCTTAAAATTTTTATTTTTGATAATAAAAAATAGTTATTGGTTTGTTAAGTTGATTTCGTAGTTTCCAAATTGGTAATCAGTTTTTGTTTCCTTTTAAAATATACAGAGCACGGCAAAAGTAAAATTTTAAAAAATACCCTGTCTATTATATTATCAGTACAAAGATCATTTAGGGACCTTTAAAAAAATACTACATTTGTCATAGTTACCTTTATTATTTTTGAAAATATTACTATCCAAATCTTATAAATCTCCAATATGTTCACAATAAAGTGTATATTACGACTATCATAATTAAATTGCATTGTTTTCTTTAAAAAATTACATTTGCTTTTATTATAGAGATTTTTTTTATATTGTACACTATATATACTAAATCAAACTTTACTTATTATATTAATATGATAATTGATATTTTTTTAAAAGTAATTTAATACAAAGACACACTAATTTTTCTAAAACATGTAGCCAAAAATATATTATTTTTTGAAAACAATTTGGTAAATCCTGGCTTTAATTTTTTTACAATATTTACTACTTTTATAGACTAAATAGCATCAGAGAACTATGCTTGTAAGGAAGCATTCCTGTCAATTTATTGTCTTGGCACGATTATAACTATTTTGTCAATAAATGGTTTATTTCAAAAACAACATAAGTCAATTAAATACAATTTTGACTAGAAGGAAAAATATGCATAAGGCTCATTCTCAAAAATCGTTGAATCTAGCTTTTTCTAGTCGATATTTTTTCACACATTATTGATTTTGTTTTTTGTCTTATCTTTATTTAATGTCTTGATTGATAAAAATATTATGGTAATCCCTATTTTTTTAATTAATTATAAATATGATTTATTATTAATAATACATATTTATAAAGAAATAACGAAATGAAACAAAATCGCCAAAAGCTTATAAACATAACCTTACTTTCTTACGAACTGTGAATAGTACTTTATTACTAGCGAAAACATATACAAAGAATATGCTATGATTAATAAATAAGAAGAGCTTACCTTATGATAATTTTACATGAGGGTGACACTTTAAAAAATTTAATATTTGAAATACTTGTTGTCAAATTTGTTTTAACAAAACATTTTTTCTTCAACTGTTTGCTATTGGGAATTCAAATTAAGGAGCACAGTTCTTGCAATTTGGTCAAACAGCTGATAAAAATGGCTATCTAGCATTAATTTGGCGAAGAATATGTACATAAATTATCTGATTAGTTATTAAATTTCACGAAAAATATTAGGCATCATTGTCTGACAACCTAAATAACACAAAGCAGGATAATAGTCAGTGTTTCGAGAAACTTTATATATGGCCATAAAGCGTAAGTTCTTCATTATTTATACTTGAACTACAGATAAACCAAAACTGACTTCGCACGTTTTGCTTCATTGCTGAATTTTTAACGAAATCCATGATGGCAACCACTTAAATGCTTAACGCTAGTTGTAGACTAACTATTTTCTTATTTTTTATTACATTCATTTAATAAATCATAAAAATTCTTTAAAAAATAGAATATTAACTGTAACAATAGAAATATGGATGGTGGAGGGAGGATAACCATCTTTTATGGCTGACAAGTTGAAAAAGTGGCCATCGGAATGTAGCAAGTTGGAATGGCGCCACAGTCGCCAATGGAGGGATTTTGGTTTTTCTTTCCTTTTTGTTTTGAATCTATCTGTCCTTTTTCATTTTGTATCTCACTCTAATAAGTCATGCTCATTGGTTAAAAAATCTCCTCTGGCTACTGTGGCGCCACCTTAAGTTGCTCCTTTCGACGGACACTTTTTTAAACATTCAGATGATTATCCTCCCCTCCACCATCCATAAATAGAAAGCAAAACTTGATTATGAAATGTCATTATGTTCTAAATTTCTAACTACAACGTTGCCAAGTCACTTAATTTTTGTTTTCAACAGTAAATGTTGTCAAAGCCAATGTTGCCAACTACAAAAAATTGCAGTGGAGCTCAATAAGCCTTTTAATTTCGTGCCAATCACATTGATTTAAAATGGTGAGTGAATGATCGATTTTTCACGGACCTATTTTAAATTATATTTAAAAATAGTTCCAATTGCATTTTTTAAACTTTAAACTCATAATTGTGCAGTCAGGACTATTCTATATGAGTAAAAACTAAGATAACAAACAATAGATCAAGAATTTAACGATTTATGTTTCTTTTCGAATTTAGCATTTGGAACATAGTAAGGGAATTATTTTTAGGGTACTTTTATAAATATATCTTTTTTGTTTATCATATAAAAATAAATCTGTTTTATAAATTGTACATCTAGTACAGTAGAATTAAAAAAATAAATCGAAATTGATGATCCTGGTTTATAAAAATCATTAAGGACATCAGTTTCGATTATTTCTGAGAATCAGACATAAATAAAAATTATTTATAGTTTTTAAAAATGTGTGAATAAAAAAGATTAACTTTAAATGGGATGCATTGGGAAGGGAATAAAAATGCAATTAAGTAAACGCAATCACAAACATTTTTGACTTACGTGGTTTTAAAAACAAAAAATCACGGCATTTTAAAAACAAAAATTCAGTATTCTTACATAACATCTTTTAAGTTAAAATGGGCAATGATTAACTTATTACAGTACAATATCAGAAAATACCAAAATGTTACATAACAGCTTCATCCACCGACCTCTTTTAATAATTATAATCTGAGTTCCCACAATTTTTACACTGCCACATTTCTTAAAATGTAGAAAGATCATCTGATTTTTAATAATGGTTTACGTTACCCAAGACTATAAAAATAAAAAAGGCAAAAAATACTTTTACGTCGACTAGCAACAAGGGTGGAGTCTCATACTAGCCCCCAAAAAGATGAAAAGCTGGTTATTGAGACAAGTACAAGCTAGTTTAATTCTGTAGTCAAGAAGATAATGGTAATAAATTAAAACATTTCTAAAGTTAAAAATTAAATTTTTCTACAGCAGGGGGTATTAGTCCAGTCGATCGTAGCAAGGTCAAAAATATAAATACCTAGAACCAAGGCCGTGTCTACCAAGTGGTGCAAGGCACCAGGGCGCAACGCTGCAGGGGCGGAAAAAGATGAAAATGAATGAATGGCGGAAAGTCGAAGAAATCGCAGAAAGGGCGGCCGGTAGTTACGAATGATTGTGGTTTTGAAAAAATAAGGGGACTTTTTTTGCTCTGCAAAAGTATTAAAGGAAATAAAGAAGACAATAAGAGTTGGGACACTGTTAAAGAAGTACAATATAGGGGTAAGGAACTTTTTTTTGCTCTTCAAATAACTTTTTGTTGCCCTATTTTTATTTCTCATATTTAAAAATAAACCAATATAGGTAGTGTTCCAGAATTATAATTTTAAATATTAAGATGTTGGCTACGCCTTAAGAAATACCCTGTTTGTTGAAAAAGTTTTAAGTAAAAGATCTTTTTTTGTTCTTTCAAATTTTTTCTTATTGACTTAAAAGTACTTCATACGAAAAGGTTTGCCATCCCTACTGTATGATAGTAAATTCATGAAACAGGCACTTAGAGCGAGAAATTTTAATTTCGCTTTGCCTTAGTTTAATTAAAATTCGAACCAAGTTGGAGCGAGGTTGCTTTTTTAGAGCAAGAGCAAAACAAGAAAATGTGCATTCTCTCCGAGCCCGGTTAAAGTATCGGGTGAATAGGATTTCATGCTGAACTTGATCTCTATGATCTGTCACAAAATTTAAACTCCCAAATAAACTTCCTCCCTCTTTAATTATTTTTAATTTTATTATTCATTTGCAGTCGCCTAATTCACTACCCATGGTTTTTCTTTCAAATAAATATTAATTATTTCACATAAAAGTCGACTAGCACACGAGAAAAAAACAATATTAAAATTGTTAGGTTAGAACGTTCAGCTCAGTTTTGCAACAACGGCACCGCTAAAAACGGTTCCAAAAAGGTCGAATCCTACGAGTGGAATATCTGCACCGTGAATACCAAAATTGATCGCTCAGAGTGTGGGTAAACACGCACATTTATTGCTCGACAATAGAACTCTTTTGTGTAAATATGTAAATTTGCACTGCACTACTAGAGTTCAAGCTTAGTGCGCACTAGGGCGACTACGTAAATTCACTATGAGATGTAGTGAGTTTTTTTCAAAGATTTATTTTAATGTTAGTGTTTTGAAACACCAATATTCTGGTTACTTTAAATTAAGAAAAATACCCAAGGAATAAAAATATTACATTGGTTTAAAAACTTAATGACCTTAATTACCACAAAAAATATATTTGACTGATTTATACAGTGTGTCCCAGAATAGGTGTTACAAGAGGACAACTGGACAAAATATTTTAAAATTTTTAATTGTCCTTGTGGGAAAACTGGTCGAATGATGAAAAACTAATAAATACAAAATTTTACTCCGATTGGTAATGTACTGGGCGATTATAACTAAAAATATAAAAAATTACTAATTCTCCATAACAAATTTTGCTTGTAAAACACCTATAATTTACAAAGAGAAAATGTTAATTCTTTAAAGAGGAAAACCTAAAAAACATGGCTTTCCACCAAGAGTAAACTACGTTAATTTTTTATTTTTATGCAAAATGTCATAAGAACAATTTATTTAGAACAAAGTCTGTAATTCATTAAAACAATAATACAAAATTTTATTGAACTCCATAATTTAGCGAATTGCTTTGATCACATTCGTTTACCACTAAAAAATTGTGTTGTGCAGAAATTTGAACGAAGCAGGTATTTTAACAGCAAAATATAAAAGTTTTTAAGGTCATTTTATTATAAAAAATTAAAAGAGTTAATTTTTGATAGCTCCAAAATCATTTTCATGATATTTTTGATACCCCTGTAACAATGATAATGTTTTTCGAAATGCTATTTCTAATACATTTTCTTACTGGTATTTTGTCTGAAAATTAAAAATAAAGGTAGTATACTTTAAAAAAAATCATGTTTTGGTTAGTTCTGGTTAGTGGAAAAATCTAGGTGTAAATTTTACGTAAAAATTCCTAAAACTTTGCCACTTACATCTTATTTTTATCTCTAGTAACAAGAAAGTTATAGGTGCCTGTACAAATTGACAAAATGTGATAAACACCCTTTATATCCAAAACGAATTAAGTTATATATTAATTATTAATTATTAATACTTTTACCCCTTGGTTTGTTTTGAAAATTAAAACAAGGAATGTGCTTACAGATTTATTTTATCTCTTTTTGATTTAGTTTAAAAAATTAAATATTTAATTTAGAACACATTTTTTCTTCATAGGTTAGGATGCCTTTGTATTATATTTTATTAAAGTAAATTAAAAACAAAATGATATTTTAATAATAAATTGTGTAAATAATAATAATATTTCCTTTAATAACACATAATATTTCACTATGGCCACAAATGGTGCAACTACTGGCCACAAATGGTGCATCTATGGCCTCAAATGGTACAAAAGGAGGTAAGATTAATTTTTTTTTTTACTAAAGTAAAATTTAAGGGCTTGAATTTGTTATAATTCAAATATTGATACACTAATAATGGTATTATTTCATATTTTCTTAAGAAATACTTCATTTAGGTTAGTTCAACTCTTTATAAAAGTTCGGAAATTGCTTAAAGTGGCCACTAATGGTAGATCTACCGCATTTATTTAATATCTTTATTGTGGAAAACAGACAAATAATATTTGGTTTAAATAACATTAGTTATTTTATTTAAAAGCTGTCGATGTTTAATTATTTCAGACTTAGTATAATATTAAATAAAAGTCATTCTACAATGTCTCTTGTCTATGCTTTGAACAGTTTGAACGGCGAATCACATACTATAATATTATTATATATCAGGCCTATATATTTCAGTAGAGGTAGAAATTCATTCAACCTAAGATCATTGAAATAGAACGTTCTATGTTTAAAATAGATTTTATTTGTATTCATTCAATATCTGCGGAAGTCTAACACATACATATTCAGATAGTGTAACTAAGTATAGAGTATAGAAGCAATTTAAATACAAGACCATTTTTATCAATGATTTGTTTTAAAATATAGTCGCGAAATATTCCTGTATAATAAAATAAGAGAGTAAATTTTACCGGCATAATATTTCGATGTTATAAAACTTGTTGCTTGGCAATTTCGAGAATGACATTTACAGCAATACCATAAACCGTCAATTGAGTGGTTATTTACTAAATGTCATAAATGGAATTACCAAAAAGCAATAAACTTGAATAAACAAGAGAAATAATTCATCTAATAAAACCTTTTTTCTTAAATGATATTCGACCAAACTATTTCATGCAAAAATCAAGCCAAACCTTTAAAGGGAATACTTGTCAATTTTTTCCCTTTTTTATTTTAACCTAACTAAGTTTTATGGCTGATATACCATCATGTTGGTTTTAGCAAGGTAGCATCAGGTAGGACTTTTATCATACATTATATCACAATCGATTAAACTACCCAACAATATTTTAAGTAAGATTTTTCTTGAAAAATAGTTGTAATTTACAATAGTTTAATAAAAAGTTGTTTTTTTAAATCGAAAACTTGAAAAAAATATGGTCCATGAAAGTATTTGCCAAACCAATCTTACAAAAAGAATTTGGATAGTTTAATCGATTTAAGTTTGTAGGTCGAATGGTATATGGCTAGATTATTTCCTGAAAAACTTAAATTAGAGCCAACAACTCGAAATTTTACTGATAATAAAGTTTAAAATTTTCTGTCAATTTTGACAACTAGTTTGAATGACAAAATTTTATTCGCAGTTAAACAGCACATGTGGTTTATTCACTTATCCAAACATAATTTATTCGAAAAATTGTGGTGTCTGATTGGTCTATTTTCTATTGAGGGGAATAATCATAATAATCATATATAATATCACAAGATCTATAAATTTAATCGATTAAACTATTTAACAATATTTTAAGTAAGACTTTTGTTGGAAAATAGTTGAATGTACAATAATTTAAGGGAAAAACGAGACCGCGCGGGTTTTTATTTTGAAATCAAAAACTTAAGGCCGCGAAGCGAGTCAGGGTTTTTTTTTAAATTAGTGTCCATAAAACTATTTGCCAAGCTAATCTTACAAAAATTATTTGGGTAGTTGAATCGATTTAAATTTGTAGGTCGAGTGGTATACGGCTAGATTATTTCCTAAAAACTTACATTAAAGCCAAGATCATAGAATATTACTGACAATAAAGTTTGACATTTTCTTTCAATTTTGACAACTACATTGTATGACAGAAATTTATTCGCGGTTAAACAGCACCTGTGGTTTAATCACTTATCTGAACATAATTTATCCGATAAATGGTGGTTTCTAATTAGTTTATTTTCTATTAAGAAAAATAATCAGTAGAAAGCAGGAAGTTGATATGACATTTTGCCAGTGTAAAACACTCTAGAAAATAAAAAAAAATAAAATGTCAGTAAATTTTAAAAAATCTAAGCTAGTGTAGTACAACTGTCGCCATAATGTCCATTAAAAATCAAGAGGAAATAGGTATTAACAATAAATTGGCTTCTGGCAAAAAATAATTGACTAACGAATAATTTAATGTTTACACAGCTCAAGGCACGCGTTAATTATTAAAAAAGGCTTTATTTGAAGATATAAAGCAAGGCTACCACCTAAGGCGGCCACGTCCCGTTTTGGTATCGTTTCGAAGCAACTAGTATTTATTCTGTTTTATGAGTTGCACCATATGTTGTTTACGTTGTATAACATGACGATATATGATACGCACCGTATGTTGTTTACGTTGCATAACATGACGATATATGATACGCCCCATATATTGCGTATGATGCATAATATGACGATATCCAATGAGTGGCGAACCGGTCGATCGCAACTATTAGGCTAGTCGATCAGGGCGTAGAGTTAGACGATAAAAAAATCATTGCTGAAACTTATTTAGTCTAAAAAGTGTTTTTAATTTTCAAACTTTTTTATATTTTGGAAAAGTTTAAGCAACCTGCATCTTACGAACAAAAATGTTTGGGACCCATGTTTTTATAAACATTTCTTTATGTTTTCTGATAAAGAATCTGAACCTACATTTTCTTAACAATATTCCGTAACACCTTGTACAATACACACCATGTATACAGGGTCATCCGAATAAAGTATTCGACATTAGTAACTTTGGTATTAATAAAAATAAAGAATTGTTTAAAGTAGCAAACTGGAAGAATTTTTAAAACATTGAAGATAAAAAAAATAAATGAAAATCGTGTTTTTAAGATGTAAAGTAAAATACCATTTTTTTTTTAATAGAACATTTTCTATTTTTTATTAACATTAGCAATGTAAAGTAATTTTTAAAAATACAGGTCCGTAATAAAATAAACCCCAATGTGTAATATATCATTAAATTTATATTGAAATGGGCTTCTAAATTTAAATATTAGAATTGAGACGTAATTATAAATATAAAGTTAATGACCATTCCACTAAAACGAAACGTCGAATTTTAAATAAAATACCACTATTGGATAGAGCAAAAAGGCAATGCAAAGGTGCAATTTATTATAAAACTCGATTAAAAAATTTAAAAAAAAAACACGAATTTCAAGTTTTGGTTTTTTTCTGGATATCTCTGAAAACACTTGGAATTTTAAAAATTTTTAAACAGCATATTATTAGGCACATAAAACCTTAAATTTATTCTCATTTACGCGACTTCGTACCTCTTACCATTTCCCTACTTTTCTTAAACAGATTGTAAATGTTATTTATACAGGGTGTTTAGATTTAGATACAATTTTAGAAAAATAAGAGAAGAAGAAAAGATAAGTCCTAAAAGTCCTACTTTCGGAACTACAGGGTGTTAAAATTGAAGGATAATAATCGGTTGTTTATTATAGCTTTTACCGGTTTAGATGTTTACAAGAAATGAAATTTTAGAGAGGTCTTCCAAACATCAAATTTTTTTTATCGTATAAAAAAATAATAATAAATTTTAACCATAAGAAATACTTTATTAAATTTATGTTTAGGTTTACTCAAACTTAATCTTTTAATTTTTTTATTCTATGTACAGTTTTTGAGAAAATAAACACAAATCTTTTTTGGCATTGTCATTTAATATCGGTAATATTCTACTTTACAGTAATTATTATAAACTTCTTTATTTAATATTTAAATCAAAATTAATTTTCTACCCGAAAGATTGGTTAATACATTAATGTTTGAACTTTGAATTTATATAATGATTGGTAAAGCAATCTAGATACTCTTAATTTGACGACGGTAGCTATTTGACCATTTGATATTTATTTTTACGCAAAAACCATAGATCAAATAAAAAAGCTTAAAACGAAATTTGTCTAAAACTTAACGGAAATCCGAAATAATAGTTTTTCTTGGGGTAAATGCAGTGGCGTAACATTTTTTCTTTAAAAATAAGTTGCAGTAAATCCCGCATGGACGACACTAACGAAAAAAAAAATTTTTGAGGGTACGTCCTTTGATTTGTAAAAGATATCTCGAATTCTCCAAAAAAATATGTATTGGTAAAAAGTTAAGTTTAACACCCTGTAGTTTCAAAAGTAAGACGTTTACGATATATGTTCGTACGAAGTTTTATTTCCTATTTTTCGTTGGAGAATCACCCCTTAAAATTTATCGAGGGAGTTTTTCGACACCCTGCATATAATAAAATTTATATTGTTTAAAAATAAAAATAATTATTACCCCCTTTAAGAGGTTTCTAATTTTAAAAAACATAAAAACAAAAGTTTTTAAAGAAAAATGATCAAAATAGAGGCTGTTACTAAGCATTCTCAGCGATTTTCTGTTTTATAGCTTTATTGAGTCGACTATTAGCAAAACTTAAAAAACTTAAGCAAAAAAAAGCATACAAATATCAAATAATTTCCATTTTGCCCTGATAGTCCCGGGCCAGTTATAAATTAAGCTTTGTGATAAGAACACTTTTAAAACTTAAAACGTAAATTCTTCAAAGGAAACCCCCTAAAAGGTTTTAAAAGTGTTCTTAGCATGAAGTTCATTTCATTACTGACCCAGGTACTATAAAGCCTCTTCTGAATTTGGACTGTTACCCAATTATTACTGTTACATAATAACGCAATAGAATGCAAGTCATAAGAACTTTTCATTATTGTTAATGTCAATGTCAAAGTAATTTAAAAAACTAAGATGTTTAAAAAAGCTGGTGTTAATATTGCACAATCGCAAAAGGGTATGTTAATTACTTTTCTAATTATTTTTTAAGCCACAACTATATTTTACCAACAATAATTATTTGTACAAGTAGTTAGGGTAATTCTCTAGAAAGTTGCAGCAACTCCGATTTTGACAAAATTTGGTATACGAGGGTTTTTGGGGCGCTGATCACGAATCTGAAAGAATTTTTTTCCTCAACGTTTCCTTCTCGAGATATTTATCATCAAAGGTAAAATTCAAACAATCCTTAGTTTCACTATATTCCGCTTTTTTTGCACAAAATTCTTGATATAACACTAAACTGGCACACTATTTTATGAATATCTTTAAAAAAAAACCTTTTTTTTGTTTATTTTTCAGGTTTTTTCATTAAATTCCAATTAGTTTCCCCCTACAACGCTGCAACCATTCATATACCTATGTTTAAAATGGTTTCAGACATCGCGACTTAATGTAAAGCAAGCATTTTATATTAATCAATAAGGGCTTAAAAGCAATAAAAAAAACATGTTTTAAAAAGGTTTTTTATTGTTAAATGAAATATTTTGTTCCAATTTTGTGCAAAAGAAGGGGAAATATAGTAAAAATAAGGATAGTTTAAATTTTAACTTTAATAAAAAATATTTTAAGAACAAAACTTTGCCAAAAAAAATCTTTCAGATTCGTGATCAGCGCTCCAAAAACCCCCAAATACCAAATTTCGTCAAAATCGGAGTTACCGCAACGTTCTAGACAATTACCGTAGTTAATAAATAGTACGATATAAAAGTAATAGTTTAAATAAGTTGGTAGACCTCTAGCAAAATACTTTATATCTGCCTCTACTCTTTTATCGCTTCATTTTTTATCTTTGCTGGACAAAAAATATTTCTCAATAAAGTAAAAGCCCGTGAGCGGCAGACCTTTGTTATTTTGTGGAAGCCGAAAGTTTGTCAGCGCGCTCACAACTTAGGTAAAACCGATGGAAGACTATGAAGTTGGAATCATAGTGACTTTCGCAGGTACCAGGTACCAAAGGTTAGTGAACTGAAACCTAACTTTTGTCAATTTGTATTTGCTGAATTTTATATACTGTATAAGCAATAGATAAAGGTATATCAGCCATTAAAGCAAAAACAAAGAATGTATGATAAATTATCTGTTTACATGCCGATATTTACGTTAGACTGTCTCTTTTCCTCGGAATTTTTGTCATATCTGAATAAAAACCAGAAATATTGGACTTTTTCGACCATTGGGCCACCCCTAAATATGGTAATTTTCTAGAAACCTGCGGCAACTCCGATTTTAACGAAATGTGGTATACGGGGGTTTTTGGGGCGCTGATCAAGAAACCGTGCGTGGCTTTTCTTTGATAATGCGGCAACCATACATACACATAGGGCTTCATGACACACTGGGATTGAAATGATTCAAAGTATAAATATGCAATTTAATGCAAAAGCCGTAAAGAAACGGGGTTTTAAAAGGTAAAAATTAAATATTGTGTGCCACTTTAGCTTTAAATCAAGAACTGTGTGCAAAAAGAAAGGGGAATATTGTAAAAATAGGATTAGTTTAAAATTTTAAGTCTCATGATGAATATCTCAAGAACGAAACGTTTTTGCCAAAAAAATTTCAGATTCGTGATCAGCGCCCCAAAAACCCCCGTATACCAAATTTCGTCAAAATCGAAGTTGCCGCAGGTTTCTAGAAAATTACCCAAAATATTTATCTGCCAAGGGGTTGGAACTGTCAAAGCTGTCTAACGACTGAGAAAATATCTTCTAATAGGTATCTAAGAAACATTTATATAAAATTTAGCTTTTACAAAATAGTGAAAGTTAAGTCAATTCATTAAACTTAGGTACTTGGTACCTGCCAAAGATATTATGAGTTAAACTTCATAGTCTAACGTTGCTTCTACCTATGTTGGGAGCATGCACTAACACACTTTCAGCTTTTACAAAATAACAAAGGTCTACCGCTCACGATCCCTTAAGCTATTAGGTGACCTTCCGTTAAGTTTTTTTGCTAACAAACTATTATAGGTAGTAGCTTAACTCTGTATAGGATTTTATTACGAAAAAGTAGCTTTATTGGCCCATTGCTTTTGTCACTATGTTTACTAACTTTTTAAACCAATACATAAATATTTTGTTGGTAATTGCTTACAAACCGGACGTATCGCCGATTTTAATGAAATTTGGTATACAGAGGTTTTTAAAGCACTGATCACGATCATCTAACCGATCTTTAGTCGGATACGTTTTGTTTTAGACATATTCATCACCAAAGTTGAAAAGAAAGTTTGTCCTATTTTCACTATATTACCCCTTCTTTTGCAAACCATTGTTGATTTAGGGCTAAATTAATACTCATTATTTCCACCTCTTAAAAACTAATTATTCTATTTAGTTTACCTATTTTTTCCATAAAATTGTAAAGCTTTACTTTCAATTACAGTAGTCATGGCGGCGCCATTAATTCAACATAATCCAGCACTGAAATTCAGACTTTTTTCCGAGACACTTTCAAATAATTGCTGTCATTGCCGCGTCTTTTGGAATTTCTTATCAAAAATTGTACACGATATTTTTCCAATATATTTTTTAATGTACTATTGTATTATATAAATAAATTTGGGCTATATTGTAAAAAAACATAAGAATTTGTCTTTTAAGCACAATTTAACTATAGGTACTTTCCTTAAGGTAATGGGGTGTTATATTAAGGTGGTTGACATTAAACAGAGCAGTACGCACGAGGCAATACGGGCGATTTCCTCCCCAGGAGTAAAAAAATATCCTTAAGTGTTAGGTAGAGCTGCATAGCTGTATAGCTGGCACCTGGTACTTTTTTGGTTGTCGCCTAAACATGTCCATATTTTGTGGCTATTGCCTTTCCCAAAATCATGTTCTGCGTACGGCTCTGACATTAATCACCCATTTTGTTTTCTTAAATAATTTATGTAGCATATGGTTATATGGTTATAACCGGTTACCTAAATCTAACACGTCACATTTAAGGTTAAACACTTTTTAAATCGTGTTAAAACAATTTTAGGTAAAAAGGCTCAAGAAGAAGCTTTTTGGAAGCTGTAGGGTTAGGAAAACCCTTAGATGTCGCCAAGTGTATTCAAAAAGGTGTTGACATTAATATTCGTGATGAGTATCAACAAACTGCATTACATAATACTGCTCAAAGAGGTGACATTGCTATAGGTATGCACAATTTTAGATAGGGAGCATATATATATATTTTTATATTTTAATCTTTGGACAATGGCGGGGTAAGAGGGAGTTTGTTAACACGGGACTTGAAGATTAAGAAAGGGAAAATCCCGGCAAGCAGGAAGTTCACTTTTGGAATAAAAGACCTAACAAGTGAGAATTCGGGATCCAGTTGCATTGTATAGGGATGAGTACGTGTAGCACTCGAGTTTTTCTCTTGGGAGCTGAAAGTGGAAAACTTATATTGACAATTCCTTGCCCAATATTATTTTTAAGGTAAAACACATTAAGCGTATTCTTTCTACTCTTAACACCAAGAAATCGTCTGGGCTAGATGGAATACCAGCAATCGTTTTAAAAAATGTGCTCCTGAACTTGCACCTATTTTAACCAGGCTCTTCCGAATTTCTTATGACACGGGTATTTTTCCAGCTGGAGACCTACACGTGTCCAGCCTATTCCCAAGAAAAGATCTAAATCTCTTCCATCCAACTATAGACCCATTTCACTCCTCTCAATGCTTTGTAAAGTAATGGAGAAATCCATTATCTCGCAAATTCTTAGGTATTTAGAAAAACATAAAATTTTACATGACAGGCAATACGGATTTCTGTCACAAGAGATCTACAGCAGATCTTCTTTCCTTCGTTTCACACAACTGGAACAAGTCTCTTGAGTTTGTAGGTGAGTCCCAGATCGTTGCTCTTGATATATCTAAAGCTTTCGACCAAGTCTGGCATGACGCACTTCTTAATAAACTTCCCTGCTACGGTCTTCCAACTAAACTCTACTCTTGGCTCTCCAGTTATCTTTCTAATCGACGTATATCAGTCATTGTTGATGGCCACTCTTCAAGCCTTCACGAAATTAATGCTGGAGTGCCTCAGGGTTCAGTACTAGCACCAACTTTGTTTCTTCTTCACATCAACGACCTTTTTTCTTCCACAACGAATCCCATTCATAGTTATGCTGACGATAGTACCCTTTACTCCACTTTTCAGGTTCTCAAACCAATCTCTCAACCGGACTTGGAAAGCAAACGCAGGGCGATGCAGATATCTCTTTCACAGGATCTCAATTTAAAATTGGATTGGGGTGCCAAAAATCTCGTTTAATTTAATACATCCAAAACACAATCGTGTTCCTTGTCGCAGAAAAATCATCAAACACTCATCCTTTGCTTATGAGTGGCCAGGTTTTGCAGAGTGGGGAGACATTTAACCTTGTGGGCGTCACATTTGAGAATAACCTTAACCGGCATAAACACATTGTATCTATAGCCACCGCGGCTTCAAAAAACCTTGGATTTCTTTTCCGAGCCAAAAACTATTTTTCTCCTTCCAATTTATACACTTTGTATGTGTCCCAAATTCGACCCTCTCTGGAATATTGTTCATATGTCTGGGGAATGGCATCCCCTACAACCCTCAGCATTCTTGATGCCATTCAAAGAAGGGCCGTTCGTCTTATTAATGATCCTTTACTTACTCAAAGACTTTCTTCTCTTGCCCATCATCGAGCTGTGGGAGATCTATCGCTCTTCTATAGATACTTTTACGGCTTCTGCTCTGACGAATTATCCAGTATAGTCCCTCCTCTTGCAGCTTCCAACAGAGAAACTCGTGGTGCCGCGCGTATGCATACCCATACAGTTCAATGGGACAGACCCCGAACTTCCCATTTCGTTTTTTTTTTTCCCTAGAGTGTTGCATGGTAGACTATGGAACCTGCTGCCAGCGGAGGTCTTTCCTTCGACCCCAAATCTTCAATTTTTAATTCCCGTGTTAACAAACTTCCTCTTACCCTGCTTAAGACACCCAAGGTACGTTAGTATTTAGGCTTTCAGCCTTCGTGGATTGTCCAAAGATAAAGAACAATAGAAAGCCTTGGAATTACCTTTAAAAAAGCGATAGATCCCGTACAGCCCCACGATAGGCAAAAAAACCTTTTTGTAAACGAAGGATCATTAGTTAGGCGAACAGATTATTTTTTTTTGGCAATGATAGGCTGAAAGGCAGAGGCAAAATAACAAAATTGTTTAGCATTTATTTGTCTTTCAATGCCATCATAACCATGTAAAATACAATAAACTTCGACTATAATCTACAGGTTATACGCCAAAATAATTTATAGGAAATATTTCGAAAGTTGGGACCGTGTTTCCACAGACCACTTTTTGAAGTTGATATAGGCCACAAAAAGTGGTTCTGTAGTAGCCGATCCGACCACAAAAAGTAGTTCGTCCAGCCGCTGCTCTTGTTTTGTAGTCGGTCAACGGAATCGGCAACTGACAACGACAGAACTTTAATTGTGGTTGTCAAAACGCCCGTGTAAAAAGAAGTAAAATTTTAGCATTACCCACTTTAATAAACAAAAAAGGCCAATTAATTTTTTTAAAGCCCTTTTAATTTATAAATTTGATTTTTTTTTAACATATATTATCCTGTATACTTTTGACAATATTATGAACACCCAGTATAAAAAAGTATACATTTTACCCAACATTGGAAAGTTTTAAAAATAAAAATATTCGTGATATGGTTTCAATCCATTAAACATATAAACCAATAATAAAAATTAAACAATTTTCTAGGTTATACTTAAACAATAACAAGGTCAACCGTGTAGAACTGTAAAAACAAATATCGACAAATTTAATATTTATTTTAAATATAACACAATTTGGAAAATGAAAGAGTAGAGCCCTAACTCCAAAAAGACTGGGTGTAAGGTAGTAGAAGTGAAGTCAAGTAAAAGTTAAAGTTCTAGTTGAGCCTGTACGGGGCTTAACTAGAACTAGAACTAGCCCCCAGTGGGAGGTATGTACTAAATTAAGTTAGTTTAGTTTTTAAAAACCAAGACAGTTTTTATTGTCCACCGGTCTTATGGTCCCAGAAGATAGTTCCATTGGTCCCAGTGACGTAAAATGGGCACTATGTAAATCAAAATTTACGTACAATATTTTGACCTATTTAATATGCAAAAAATATATTTTGAAAGCCTCTGTATAGCCGGTGTCTGGGTGCTCCTCTAAAAAGACTGTGGCCTGGATAACTTAAAATGAAAAACCAAACATACCTAGTTTAAGAAATGTATGTATAATCTAAAGTTTGTTTTTATGACGTACATGAACTTATCCATTTAAAATATATTGCTGTCACTTTTGGCATTTACTTGACAGCCATATTTTTAAAATGGGCAGGTTTAAATACCAGTTGAGTTAAACTGAACGACAGCTTAAAGTGCTATTGTAAAACTGGACATAAGAGATTTTTTATAGAAAACATAAATAACTTAAATATAAAATATGATTCATAAATTTTTTCTAAAATCTTGTACAGAACCCGAAAATACGAATATAATAATATACAAAGTATCCCATTTAAAACAAGCAAGTTGATATGAACTTCCGGTATGACCGGAAGTCCCAGAAAAAAGAAATATTTGCCACATGAAGATCGTTTCTTACATCTTTAATTCTTTAATAGTTTTTGAGATTTTTTAAGAGTATATAAATAGTCCTGTAATTTTTTTAAAGACAAAATTAGATTTTAAAATTAGGACTTTACTTTTTGTTTAAAATTTAACATTAAAACATAAAGATTTAAAAAATAATACTAAAATCTAAAATAGGAACTGCACAAAATCGTATTTATGAATTAAATTATATTTATTTTTAGCAACAGTTCTACTAGCCCAAAAGGATTTACAGATAGACGCACACACCACACTACTTGGAGATACAGCATTGATCTTAGCTGTCAAATTTAATGAACTTCGTTTCGTACACTTGCTTTTAATGAACGGAGCCGATCCAAATGGTAAAAACTTTCAGGGTAAGTACAGGGTTATTTATTATAAATTAAGCAGTGCCCTTTTTTGAACTTCCCTGTATATTTTTAAAAACAAATATAGCCATGTGCTTTTTTTCATTTACAACAAAAAAATATAAAATATTTTACTCCCTTTAAAGAGAGTTAAAAGAAACATCCTGCTTTTTTATGTTATCCACCTCGACTCTTTCCCCAGACCGGTTTCGCCTGCCTTACAGGAACTTGTCAATGAGGCTGTAGCAAGTCGTGGAGAATAACATACAGATTAAATGTCTCCTTATTAGACAAGCTTCGTTGTCTAGCGGTAGGATATTAATCCTGCCTTTGATACCCTACTGAAATTGTATCATTTAGTAAATATGAGCATCCATTTTAGCGTAGTGGGTAGGTATGCATCTGCGTAACTACGGGGGGCCTGGAGGGGCCGGTACTTATATGGTATATGTGTACATATAGCGTCAGCATCAGCCCCGTCCGGGTCCCTTCCAGGGTGATGCCAGGCTCCCCTAGGCCCCCTCCAGGTTTAATAGCTAGTTACGCCTATGTAGGTAGGTTATAAAGCACAATAAAAAAATCATTCTGCTTTAAAAACAATACAGTTACAGCACAAGACACGTATTTTTAAATGAAATACCCGTGTATTTTTATATCAATGGATAGAGATTTTTACAAGGAATACGGTAATATAAGGATTGCTGGGTTTATTTTCTGCGGTTCTGATGCAATTGTTTAAAAACTGCATGATAACTATTAGTATAGTTTTACCTGAAAAAACTTGCTGCCAAAGGTCACATGTGCCTTTTGTTAAAAACAAGAATTTTAAAATAGTTTATTATATATCTTGGGTGAGAAGTGAACTATTATTTACCGAGCATTTATTTAATGTACGGGGTAAATAATAGCTTTCCCACCCGAGGTATATATACAATTTTTTTCTCTGCTAACATTATATTTAACAATTTTAATTTTGGCTTTAGTAATTTCCCAAAATTTGGCATATGTCAAATTTTGATATGAGAATTGTTTTCATTGTTTACTAGGGTTTTTTATTATTATTATTTTCCTAGGAAGAGAAATATTTATTTTCGTTAGGAAGATAAAGTAAATAATAGCAATTTCTTAGGTGAGCAGTAAAAAATCCGTTTATTAGTTTCTGGAGTAGTTTTATAATGAGGTTTTCGTCAGAAGAACGGCTTTATATTATAATATATTCCAAAAGTTATATGATATATATATATATATATATATTTCTAAACCAAGCATCAAGAATACAATAATACCGGAAAAAATTAAAATATAATACAAGGTAAAATAGGGAGGTAATAGAAACACTTATAACAAAAATTATAATATTACTTATAATTTAAATGTTCTAAATGACTCCTGTTGTTGTCGAAACATGATCTATAACCCCTCCTTAGCCTCTCTAAGCTCAGCTCGCCGATATAATTTGAGGTTCTCGGTTAAGACGAGTAAATACATTTACATTTTTTTCACTCATTTCTTGCATGTTTGTATTCCCACTTTATTAAACGACATTCTACAAGTGACCACATAAAAAGTATTCAAAATTGTAATATCTGGACTATCAGTTATTACTAGTGTAATCCACTGATTGTGTCGGCAATTGAGATACTGCAAAACTTGACGAACAATATGGAGCGGCGCCCGTCTTGTGCAAAATTATTTTGCGATACGTTTTAAGTGACAGTTTTTCTAAAATGTCCTTCTTAATATCGTTTTTAAGATAATTAAGATATCTTTCCCCAGTTAAAAATCTCTCATAGAATATTGGCCTGATAATTCTATTGTTAGGCACACCACACCAGACATAAACAGAAGACCTTCTTTGGTATTTAATCTCTTAAAATTTCCTGCAGCGATTATGTCTGGCCCAGCTGTGCTGATTTCGTCGGTTAAACATTCTCAATGTTGTGGACTTAGCTTCATTCGTCCAAATAATCGTTTGAACCAGGGTAAGATCGTTTATGAATTAAAATTTGAAAAACAAATTGAAAGAGAAGTTCTTTTACGTGTTAAATGCTGTACTGGAAAACGTGATATGAAAGATACTTAAAAACATTTCAGTGTTCTCTGAAGCGTCGCATAGGTTACTCTTCTTCTTACATGGCCATAAGTCTCTAAGTTTGTCAGGAATTGACTTTATGGGATTCAAAGTGAAGTAATTTAGAAAATTCCGGTTTCTTTTTCTTACTGTAGTATTTTAAATGGTAATTTTCTTGAATCCTGCGGTTTGTGAGATAAAAAATTAAAACATTATTTTTCGCCATATTTATACCTCGATAACTCCCTAAAAGTTGACTTTTAACCCCTTGTTTATAAAGCAAACTACCCTTTATTTTGAGCAAGGAATCACCTGCTAAAATTTTTGCTAGCTTAAAGAGTGGCCATGCACAATAACTGATATACGTCGATGAGAAAGATAACTAGAGAGCCAAGTGCAGAATTTAGTAAAAAGACCGTAAGAGGAAAGTTTATTAAGGACCGCGGCATGCCAGACTTGATAAAAAGCTTTGGATATAACAAGAGCAACGATCTGGAACTCACCTAGAAACTTAAGAGACTTATTCCAGCAGAGTGATACGAAGGAAAGATCTGCTGTAGATCTTTGTAGCAAAATCCATACTGCTTGTAATGCAAAATTTTGTCTTTTTTTCTAAATACTTAAGGATTTGTAAATTAATAAATCTCTTCATTGCCTTACACAGAACTGAGAGAAGTGAAATTGGTCTATAGTTAGGTAAAAGAGATTTAGATATTTTTTGGGAATAGGTTGAACACGTGCAGCTTTCAAGCTCTCCGGAAAAATACCTGTGTCGTTAGAAATTCGAAAGAGCCGAGTTAAGATGGATGCAAATTTTAAAGCACATTAATTTAGAACGACTGCTGATATGCCATATAGCCCAGACCATTTCTTGGTGTTAGGAAAAGGAAGTATTCGCTTAATGGGTTTCATCTTAAAAAATACTATCGGGCATTTTATGAGTAACTGGGGCAAGAGCTGGAATTGGATGATTTACGGAAGGGGCAAAGGGTTAAACTGGCAGCAAATTGTTAAACAAATAGTTCTGCCTATCCTTTAGCGGTAGAAATAATTTCATTTTCCAAAGTTATTGGTGAAAAAGAGCAGGTACAAAAATTCGTATCTGTGTTTTTGCAAAGGACCAGTAAGATTTACTGCTATATGAGCAGGAAGGAACTTACAATTATCGAAGGAGTCTTTGGTTTTTAAAATTGTTTGATTGTAGTAGTCTCTTGCTTCAATGCTGGCCTGGCGATTTTTGGACTGGGATTCTGTAGAAGCTTCTTGTGAACCTAAACTTTTAGAAGTCTAGCTTTATCACAAGATTTAGAAAACCAGGATTTGTTATTGGATGGTTTGGGGTTCTTGAAGGTGTGTGAAATAAAGGTTTCAATGCCCAATTGAATTGATTCAGTCAGTTTTCTGCAAATTTCAAAAGCATCATGACAAAAAAAACAGATGGAATCCCAGGTAAATGTGGCTAAGGCTATCCCAGTCGGCTGAATTGTAGTGCCATACGGTGCGTGATGGTATGTATTCATTTACCTCGGGATGTGCAGGGTAAGATATAGTAACTAAGCCATGATCTAAGCGACCTAGGAGAGCCGTGACAGATGCTTGATATAGTTCGGACTTTGAACTATGATAAAAAACTCTAGGAAAGTAGGTGGGTTCCATAATAAGGTTGGTAAGAGAGTTGCTGACTGCGAAGATCTCGGCTGTTCTGCCTTAAGGGTCAGTTTTTGAAGAACTTAGCCAATACTTATTATGGCTATATGAGACGTTATTAAAATCACGAATTTATTTAATTTAAAAATTTAGTTGCTTTTTTCTCATTCCTTTGGTTATTTTCAATTTTATTTTTTTAATTTGAACAAAATTGTTTTCTTTTTTGTTGTTGTAGTTCTATTATCTGGACAGATGGCAAAATTATTATTAGTTTACTTAATAATAAAATTAAACATATTACATTAAATGTTTTTCTTTTTTAATTGTAGGGAAGACAGCCCTTCACATTGCAGTACAAACGAATTACATGATTGTCAATCAATTATTGTTTTATAAGGCCCTTCCAAATATAGTAGATACTTTTGAGAACACGCCACTTTCCTTAAGTATAATAGAATATCCTAGTAGAATAATAGCCAAATGTTTATTAAAGAAAGGAGCTGATCCTAATTTTAGAACCCTGAAACCATGTCCGTTGTTAATGGGTAAGTTCTTCTAAGTATAAGGAAGGTCCGGGAAGCCCCGAACACCTAAGCAAATTTGAATCTTGTGTAGTGTCAGTAACATATACCTCTCTTAAAAACGGCGGTTATTGCTGAAATATATTGTTTAAAATAAGGTACCTTTGCATAATGTTTGTATAAGTAACAGTTTTAAGTAAAAAAAATACGTTTATAAGACCCTACCAATGGGTGGAGATGACCGATGGGTTGAATAACGCCAACCAACTAAAGTGGACCCAGCCCACCAATTTAAATTCTCTTAACTATAAGGTAAAACATTTTTAAATAAATTTAACCATATAACTTGGTATCCAATATTTATTATAAGTTTTAGACGTTCAGATTATTATAAATTAAAAAAAATATGAGCATAAGACTAAAACATAAAACCCAACATAAAAAAAATTAAACATTTTTATTATTTTTTTATAAAAATGTTATAATTAAATTATATTGTTGTTATTTAAAACAAATTTCTGAATATCTACAGTAATCTACACAACTAAATAGCAAATACTGGGTTAGTAAGAAGTACCACAACTTTTAAATATCTTTAAAACCGCTTAAGCTATATTTACCAAGTTTGGTAACAAAGGGGTTTTGGACATGTGGAATTAGATAGTGATATCGACACTGTTGTCAAATTTCCCAATTTTGTACTACATGTATTTATTTTACTTTTTTAAATGGAATGCCTAATTTATTTTTATTTAATAAATTGCTCAGATCAAAATTGATAAGTTTTAAAATTTTCATTATTCTGTCACAATTGGTTGTTAAGATAAAAAGTAATTTAAGGTCTGAATATTTTTAAAATCCTTTTAAATATGTTTACAAAATTTTGTATTTAGGGGTTTTTGGCATGTCTAATTGATCAGTGATATCAGTATTGTTGCCAATTTTTTAATAGAATTGCTGTGTTGTCATATTTTGGTAACTAATAAAGATTAAATTTTAAAAATTTTAAATTCCACTAAAGTTGGCACGCTTGTATTATTGCAAATTAAAATAAATTGGACATTTTATTTAAATACCGAAAATATTACATATAGCGTAAAACTGGAAAATCTAGCAACAATGACAGTATTACTGTTCAATTCTACTTACCTAAAAACCCTCAAAAGCTAAAATTTGAAAACGCAGCTTGAGTGGTTTTAGGGATATTTGAGCACATCTGAACTTTTTACCTAAAATGTGTTGTCATATCTTAGCAGTGAAAAATCCTCTTAAGGAAATCGACTCTAAAAAACATTTGATTTTTTTTTGTTTTTACTATACAAGTAGAAAGCGTAATTGCTATAGTTTATGCGTATGTTACATACTATATTTTTTTACAACCGAATAGGAATTTCCCAAAATTCAATTTTATACATGTTTTATTTATCTAAACTTATTAATTTTAATTTTTGCAGCACAGCCATTATATTGCAACAAAAATCATAGCCTCCTTATTTTTTAAAGAGAATTATCGTCTCCATAACTATGCATTTATTATTTAATTTTAGAAAATTGTATGTACTTACTTTTTGTAGAAATAATACTTAAACACTATAAATTCCTTTTTAATTTCTAAGTCATCCAAATTCACTATTACTAAGTTTTAATAATTTTTATTAAACTTATTTGCACACTGTCAAATTTTAAAAATAGTGACACATAAACTAAAATAAATAATGACGAAATCAAAGGTAACTTGACCCTTTGGTTCAGCTGATGTCGCCTGTACTGTTTCATTGCATAAATTCATATTTAAGTTTATTGTAGTAGGCATTGAAACAAAACACAAATTCAAAGTGTGAAAAAAGCTTTGAAGTATTAAAAAAGTTACTTTTTTAACACTTTATGTAGTGTACTAGAATGGAGTACTTTAACTTCTTGTTAGCGATTAAAAAAACAGCATTTTTTTTGACGGTCGTGGAAAAATACATTTTTTGAAAATTTACCACGGAATTGCTACTAGAACTGTTTATTTATTTTTTTTAATTTATTACTTTTTTTTGTAAAGCGGAAAATAAGGACTGTAGAAAAGGTTAATTTTTTTCTGAAAAAATACTCACAATTTTGGTTATTCGAAAAAGAATTTAATAAAATCCTGTATTTTCCCTATAACTTTTGTATATGGTTAAATCTTAATATTTTGACATAAAGAATCTATGGTTTCTGTGTCCCTTTAGAACATTACGCAGGGTGGGGGAGGGGGCAATTAAGAAGCCAAAAAAGACATTTTTAAGAGTTGTTCTGGGCGCGGCTACGTAAAGCCTTCTTTTGTTGCAAACATTTTTAAACCCCTAACTAGCTGGTGTTTTTTTTTAGTTGTCGCCTAAACAAGTCTACATTTAGTTTTATTCCTTTATGGCTATTCCCTCCCGCCTCCCCCAAAATCATGTTCTGTGACCCTTTAATTTTATTGTTTTTTTATTAACCTTTCCGAGTCTTGTTTTAGATGCAAAGCAATTATTATAATTTATACTTTTAAAATAAAATTGGTAAATCTTGTGTAATATTTAGATGTGGACTACACAAACCAAAATATTTGTGAGTTTACATCTTTGTTATTTTTAGCCATAGTCGAACGTTTTAAAATTACAACTGACTTTTACAAAAGTTGTGTATAAATGTTTTTAAATTAACCTAACTTATACAGGGTGGCCATTTAAAAACAAAACGAAACTAATTTTGCGCACTCCAAGTCATATTACCACTTTTAACCCCTGAACTGGAACTCTCTAACAGAGGCGGGACTTACCCTCAAAATGAAAAAATAAAGATGGGTCAAGTGATACCCTATTTTATGTATCCATAATTGACTAAGAGTACATCGTTATACTGAATCCGATTGAACCGATCGTATAAAACTTAAACCGACAAAAAATTGCGATATACACGTTTCAGATTGAGTAAGGAATTGGATTAAACGCCATAAGTCAATCCTGTTTTTCAAGCGATTTGAATTGAGATCATTGTTTGCTTTCTTTCTCATGTATATACTTTTCTTTGTCAAATTTAAAAGAATTTAGAACCGGATTATCTGCATCCGATAAATTCCAGGACAAAGGGCACGGTATTAGTTTCAATGCGATCCGTTCAATCGGATTCGATTTTTACGATGTACCCTTAGTCATTGACGTATTGATGTTTTTTTATGAAACTAAGTAATTGTGTGTCCAAAATAAATTAAATTGCTGACTTACCTATTGAAGTTTTTACAATGAAAGGTCAATTACATGTTATGATATTATTTGTCACTTCGACTATGACAGAATTTAAAAGAAAATTGAATCAAAATATTCTTTTTATTTTTCAGCTTTTAGTTTTAATCGTTAATGAGTAAATCAGCATACTGCTGATATCTCAAAAACCAGCAATAATTGATATATAGTGTGTTTTACATTTTTGATGTAGAATGTAATACAGAGGCTCAATTTAATAAAATACACAGGGTGTTCTATTAAAAAAAACAACTTGATAATTAAAATTCTATTTTTGAAACATTTTGTATATTAACTGGTACTATCAGTAAAAAGTGTGTATATAAATAAACATTTTTTTTATTTTAAGTTAATTTTTGTATCGTGTACTGGGGCAAAGTTAGTTCGTGTATAAAAGAGTTGGGACACCCCGTTTATTTACAAACATTTTTTACACAACTTTTCTAAAAGTCAGTTGTTGCATAACACAGCCCAACAAAAAAATAAAAACTGGTGGTCCGAAAGACTAGACCATGAAATCATTATATTTTTGGGTTCGCTTAACCGAATCTGTGGTCGGTTTGACCCTATCAGGTTAGGTTATTTTTAGGCCAATCACAGCTAAACAAGAAAAATAAGTTGAATGTTCGACAGACCAGACTATTGTATCTTTTTGTTTTTTTGGGTCGCTAGATCCGAACCTGAGTCAGATCATCAAAATTTATCGAAAAGAGACCACAATCGTGATATTTTTATGTTTTTGAAATTACTGAATTCAAATCCGGGGTAAGTTTGATCCCATCAGGACATGGTCATTTCAAGGTCAAATCAGTAAATTCTATTAAAAATAGACCAGAATCATGGTATATTTGTTTTCAGGGACGCTGAATCCGAGTCGGTGGTCAAATTTACTTCATGAGGTTATTATCAAGGTCATGTCAAGGTCAAATCATCAGAAGATATCGTAAATGCACCAAATTATGATATCTTAGGGTTTTTCTGTCGCTAAATCCGAATCCGTAGTCAAATTGACTCTCCCGAATTTGGATTAAGCGACCTCAAAACATAAAGGTACGTTTGTGGTCTATTTTCAATGAATTTTGATTATTTGACCTTGAAATGACCTTGACCATGACCTGATAGGGTCAAACTGAGTTCGGACTTGGATTCAGCGACCCAAAAAACATAAAGAAACCACGGTCTAATCTTTCGGACCACCAACTTTTATTTTTTTGTGGGGTGTATAATCTGTTATAATGAAGAATGAAAGAAGTCAATTTACTTTATTCTACCTTTTTTTAGAATTATGTTTAAACTGCAGATCGGAGGAACAACTCTCTTTAGTAGAATTACTCATAACTTTTCAGGCCGATGTAAACATTACAGACAGAATTTCAAAACAAACTCCTTTACATATGGCTTCTATTACAGGATATGTACCTTTAGCGAAAGTATTATTAAAGAAAGGAGCAAATAGCAAATTGAAAGATATTTCAAATAGAACTCCCTATCAGTTGGCGGTTCAACATGAACAAAAAGGTAAGTACAGGGTGGATACCCTTTTTCCCCCATTTTGGTTGAAATAGCGTCTTAGTTATTATTAAAGATCGAACCTTGCGGTTTTCGCAAACCTGAGCTACTTTTAACAATGTGTTTATGCCAGTTAAGGTTACTTTCAAATGTGACGCCCACAAGATTGAAGGTGTGTTTGCTTTGTAAAACTTGGCCGCTCATAAGTAGAGGATGAGTATTTGATGACTCTTTTGGCGACAAGAAACATGATGGTGTTTTGGATGCATTAAAATGGACGAGATTTTTGGCGCCCCAATCCAATATTAAATTAAGATCCTGCGAAAGAGATATCTGCATCGCTCTGCGTTTGTTTTTCAAGTCAGGTTTAGGAACCTGAAAACTGGAGTGAAGGGTACTATCGTCGGCGAAACTATGAATAGAATTAGTTGTGGACGAGAGAAGGTCGTTGATGTGAAGAAGGAACAATGTTGGTGCCAGGACTGAGCCCTGAGGGACTCCAGCATTTACTTGGTGAAAGCTTGAAGAATGGCCGTCCACAATAACTGATATACGACGATCAGATAGATAACTAGAGAGCCAAGTACAGAGTTTAGTTGAAAGACCATAGGACGGAAGTTTATTAAGAAGTGCGGCATGCCAGACCTGGTCAAAAGTTTTGGATATATCAAGAGCAATGATCTGGGACTCACCTAGAAACTCGAGAGACTTATTCCAGCAGTGTGAAACAAAGGAAAAAAGATCTGCTGTAGATCTTTTGTGGCGAAATCCATACTGCCTGTCATGCAAAATTTTGTATTTTACTAAGTACTTAAGAATTTGTGAATTAATTAATTTTTCCATTACTTTACAAAGAACTGAGAGAATTGAAATTGGTCTATAGTTAGATGGAAGAGATTTAGATCCTTTCTTTGGAATAGGTTGAACACGTACAGCTTTCCAGTTCTCCGGAAAGACACCTGTGTCGTAAGAAATTCAAAAGAGCCGAGTTAAGATTGGTGCAAGTTCTGGAGCACATTTTTTAAAACGATTGCTGGTATGCCATCTAGCCCAGACGATTTCTTGGTGTTAAGGGAATAGGATACGCCTAATGTGTTTTACCTTAAAAATAATATCGGGCATTTTATGAGGAACTGGGGTAACCGATGGAATTGAATGATTTACGGGAGGGTTAAGGGTTGAATTGGCAGCAAATTGTTTAGCAAATAGTTTTGCCTTTCCTTTAGCGGTAGAAATAAGGTTTAGGGTTCTTGATGGTGTGTGTAATATAGGTTTCAATGCCCAATTGAATTGATTCAGTTAGTTGATTGCAAATTACAGAAGGATCACGAGAAGAAAAGCAGATGGAATTCCAGGGGTAAGTGGCGAAGAAGTCCCATAGGCCATCCCAGTCGGCTGAGTTATAGTGCCATACTCTGCGTGGTGGCATGTATTCATTTACCTGAGGATTTATTTTTATAAACAATGACAACATTCCCAATATTCATTATTCACATGTAAACAATTCAGTTAATAGGTTTTTTATTGACTTGATTATTGTAGTGGTGCTTACGTTACACATTTTAGAATTTGATTTTGGTATTTCATTTAATAATATTTTTTTCTTTTGTTACATAAATCTGGGTATGTACTTACACGAGCAGCATTATTAATTTGTAATTCTTTTTATTTAATAATTTTCTTAATTTATTGTTAGCATAATATATTTAGTTTATTCTTCATTTAGAAAAACATAAAACAAAAATATATTGCTTTGGGTTAAGAAGTTAAAAACCAGTATTTAATCAAAAAAAAAAAATATGTGTTGCTTTTATTTAAAATATCGGTAGTACATATAATAAATTTATAGGTGTTTTTAAATAAAAAAATAAACAAAAATAAAATATTCTAACAATTAGTTAAGCAAATTATATAATAAAAAGCGATTACTAATTAACAATTTTGCTCAAGAAAGTGCTACACACCCAGATTTATATAACAAAAGAAAAAACAATGATATGTTTAAAAGCAAAATCCAATTTTGAAAGTCGTCACTTAAGCACCTCTACGCTAATTCAGTCCATAAAAAACTGGTAACTTATTTATTTTGCATGACCTCCTGCAAAATTTTGAATTTTGTCGTTGTTTTTAAAAATATACCTATAGTGTTATATATTTTAATAAAGCTTGTAAAAAAAGTCAATTTTTTAACAAATACACAGGGTGTTGCATTAAAAAACAATATTTTTTTATCTTTGGACAATCCACGAAGGCTGAAAGCCTAAATACTAACGTACCGTGGGTGGAAGGCAAGATCTCCGCTGGCAGTAGGTTCCACAGTCTAGAAACTCTAGGGATAAAAGAATGAACGAAATGGGAAGTTCGGGACCTGTCCAATTGAACTGTATAGGGATGCATACACGCGGCACCACGAGTTTCTCTGTTGGGAGCTGCAAGAGGAGGGACTATACTGGATAATTCGTCGGAGCAAAAGCCGTAAAAGTATCTATAAAAGAGCGATAGATCTCCCACAGCTCGACGACGGGCAAGAGAAGGAAGTCTCTGTAAGTGAAGGATCATTAATAAGACGAACAGCCCTTCTTTGAATGGCATCAAGAATGCTAAGGGGTTGTAGGGGATGCCATTCCCCAGACAGGAAAACAATATTCCAGAGAGGGTCGAATTTGGGACACATACAAACTGTATAAATTGGAAGGAGAAAAATACTTTTCGGCTCGGAAAAGAAATCCAAGCTTTTTTAAAGCCGCGGTGGCTATAGATACAATGTGTTTATGCCAGTTAAGGTTATTCTCAAATGTGACGCCCACAAGGTTAAATGTGTCCCCGCTCTGCAAAACCTGGCCACTCATAAGCAAAGGATGAGTGTTTGATGATTTTTTTGCGACAAGGAACATGATTGTGTTTTGGATGCATTAAATTGAACGAGATTTTTGGCGCCCCAATCCAATATCAAATTGAGATCCTGTGAAAGAGATATCTGCATCGCCCTGCGTTTGCTTTCCAAGTCGGGTTGAAAGATTGGTTTGGGAACCTGAAAAGTGGAGTGAAGGGTACTATCTTCAGCATAACTATGAATGGGATTGGTTGTGGAAGAAAGAAGGACGTTGATGTGAAGAAGTAACAAAGTTGGAGCTAGTACTGAACCCTGAGGCACTCCAGCATTAATTTCGTGAAAGCTTGAAGAGTGGCCATCAACAATGACTGATATACGTCGATTAGAAAGATAACTGGAGAGCCAAGAGCAGAGTTTAGTTGGAAGACCGTAGGAGGGAAGTTTATTAAGAAGTGCGTCATGCCAGACTTGGTCGAAAGCTTTGGATATATCAAGAGCAACGATCTGGGACTCACCTAGAAACTCAAGAGACTTGTTCCAGTTGTGTGAAACGAAGGAAAAAGATCTGCTGTAGATCTCTTGTGACGAAATCCGTATTGCCTGTCATGTGAAATTTTATGTTTTTCCAAATACCTAAGAATTTGCGAGTTAATGGATTTTTCCATTACTTTACAAAGCATTGAAAGGACTGAAATGGGTCTATAGTTGGATGGAAGAGATTTAGATCATTTCTTGGGAATAGGCTGGACACGTGCAGCTCTCCAGCTGTCTGGAAAAATACCCGTGTCATAAGAAATTCGAAAGAGCCTGGTTAAAATAGGTGCAAGTTCAGGAGCATATTGGTAAATATTTCAAAAACAAAAATATTTGGGAAAAATCTGACTACGCCACAGCATTCTACGAAAAAACAAATATAAAAGAATTTACGTTTTTGATTCGTTATCAGCCAACTGAGATACAAGGACAACCTGAAAATGTAAAATTTTAAATAAAAATCACCATGTAGCTTAGAAACTAAGAGGGCTATGACGGCTTTGTTTGTGGCATCTTTTGTTGCATAATAAAGTAGCTTGAATTTGCGAAAACTGCAAGGTTCAATCTTTAAAAATAACTAAGATACCCCGCTGTTTCAACCAAAATGGGACACCCTGTACAGTAGTCTTTCGGTAATCTAGCAAACGTTTTGTTTTTTGCGATGTCGGACTTTTGAATTTGTCGGATTATAGAGTACTGCCTAAAACCCTCTGTAATCCGGACTTGTTTGTATAAGAATACCTTGTAATTCGACGAACTGAATCTGAAACAATACTCATTAAATACAATAGTGCATGCAAGCTACAACCGATTTAATCATGCATTAGGAAGATTTGCCGAAATTTTTAGATATTCAACAGTCCTGTCGGATTACAGAGGGCGCTGGATTAGACGTAGTTCGGATTACCGGGGCTCCACTGTTTTGTACTGTGCTTTTAAAAAATTAATACACATGTAAAATTATCGCATTTGCTCGATTTTCTCCATAAACTTCAATACAAAAATGCTTAAATTTAAATGGCTATATCTCTTTTAATAATTGGGTTATTAAAACGATTAAAAAATATATATGAAAGAAAGATAAAGCTATAACTTTGACGTACCGTTGTTATTTACGGTTAACAATACATTCTACAGGATTATTAAAAGTTTTTGGCAAAAATAAATAATTTTTAATCGCCTTGTGTGATGTGCTATTGAAAGGCAGTAATCTTATTTGCGAGTAAATCACACCCTTACTTATTCCTAATGTTTTATCGTCACAAATATAATTACTCTCTTTTAACAGCTCATCATACGAAAATATTAAAAATTATATATTTTTATTTTAATCACCCTGTAAGATGTATTGTTAACAGTAAATAATAACGGTTAAGCCAAAGTTCTGCATCACCTTTCTTTACGGTAAGAGATACAGGGTTGGTTAAATTGGGGCATAGTTGCGCATTTGTATGCCTAACAAGATTTCGATTTAAAAATTTAAAAACTTACAGCCCTTCCGAAATTATCCAGAAAGAACCAAAATGTTGCAAAAAAGGTTCTATTTTTTCCTAATTTATTTGAAGAGATATTTTAAACATCATCAATCATTATAATTGCTGTTTTTTCTTGTTTTATAAAATGATATCATTAAATGTATTAATATTATTATATGTTTTTATTAGTTTCCCAAATGGCCTTCAACCACATTATATTTCGTCTTTGAGTCGCCATCATCAATTCTGCACAATTAAAAAAATAACATAATTGATGATGGCGGCTCAAAAATGAAACGTCGGATCCTTTATTTATGGCATAATTTTGTAGAACGAAAAAACTGGCCATGAAAAAGTGTCATTTATTTTAAAACATCTTTTTAAATAAACTCCGAAAAATAAATAACACTGTTACACCCGGTACATACTATACACATTATTTAAATTTATAAAAAGGCCTTACCATTACTTATATATTATTCTTATTATTGGTATTATTATATCTATTTATTTAATTTTAGCGTTAATTGCGTTTTACAAAGAGAGAGACCAACTTATGAAGAAAATAAAAAGACAGAAAAATCAACAGATTCTGAACGTTACAAAACTTCTTCACTTCTAAGCATTGGTTCAATGAGAAAAAAGGTAAAAACTGTCAAATTTACAGAAACCGACCGTTCTGAAACCACTGAGGAAGTTTTTGTGCAACACTTGTAACTAATAGATACCAAATAAATATATTTTATGTGTTTGTTTAAATAGTATAACTTATTTTATAACTTATTTATAAACATTAAGAAAGTAAACCAACATCATAAAATATATATATATATATATATATATATATATATATATATATATATATATATATATGTTAAAGCAAAAGGAAAAATTCAGTACTGTCTTGGTGTATAATACAAAATATTTTACTCCCTTTAAAGACAGTTAAAAGAAAACGTCCTGCTTTTCTATGCTATCCACCACGACTCTCTCCCCAGACCGGTTTAGCCGGGTTCAACATAAACTCGTGGTTCCGCGCGTATGCACCCCTCTACGGTCCAACTGGACAAGCCCCTAATTTCCCACTTTGTTCTTTTATCCCTAGAGTTTCTAGAATGTGGAACTTGCTGCCCGCGGAGGTCTTTTTCTTCCCCCAAATATTCAAGTATTTAAGTTCCATGTCAACAAACTCCCTTTTACCTCGCTTAAGACAACCATTTAGGCTTTTAGCCTTCCTGGTTTGTCCAAAAAAAAAAAATGTTGTACACCTAAATCAAAACTATAACAACACAAAAAAACAATGTATTTTTGCTTTTTTCAGAAATGCCAAAATTTGTATATTTAAGTCTTAAAAAAATATATGTTTTATGTACAATGTGAGTTTTAAAAGGACCTGGTTGCAAATTAATAATAGAAGCCATATTTCCAAAACTAATGGTCCTAAAATCTTTCGGTAAAAAAGAAAAGTGATCAACAGAGTTCTGAAAAAGTAGTTTTGCAAGAAATTCATTTATTTATTTAAAACAATTATAAAGGGCATAATACACATGAGAAAAAATATTAAAAATAAAATTATAGAACCATGGGCAACATTGAAAAACTTTGTTGCCGTTTTTTTCTAACCTTATAGTTGCTGTGAGTAGTCAATTTTTAAAGGTCAATTAATCTATTATTTTTTAAACAACTATAGACCGTGAGCTAGGTGCAAATTTTTGTAAGTTATTTTCTCTCAGTCCATAATGCTTTAAGAGGGTTTTTACATGAATTATTATGAGCATCAGCTGCGTTCCAAATGGTAAAATTGTACAGGGTGCTCCAAAAAAAGATCCATAATAATCATGTAATATAGAACACCCTAAATATTAGTTCGAAGAATGCAGTAATAAAAATAAAGTAAATTTTGTCATGCGAGTCCTATACCAAAAATGTATGATTTTTAAGATATTTGCAATAAAAAAATCTTGACAAAAACAAAATTTTAAAATATCCTTCCTTACTTAGGCTTGACTCTATATATTATGTTAGATTATTAGAATGTTAAGTGTACAATCACCTACATTTACATTGTTTTACCAAAAATTATACAGGGTGTCCGAAAACTAATATTTGATATTAAAATATTTTTGGCCTTCCTGTGTAAGTTCTGGTAAAAAATTTAAATGTACGTTATCGTACAGTAAACATTCTAGAAATTCAACATATTATACAAAGTCAAGCGGAAGAAAAGTTTGAAATTATTAAAATTCTTTTTTGTCAAGAATATTTCAAAAATACTAAATATCCCAAAAACCTTACATTTTTGATATACTTGGTTAGTAAAAAGTACTTTTAAATATCTTTAAAATCGCTAAAGTTACATTTACCAAATTCGGTATCTAAGGGATTTTGGACATGTGGAATTAAATGGTGATATGGGCACTATTGTCAGATTGCCCTGTTTTGTGCTACACGTATTAAGTTTAGTTTTTTAAATTATCTAATTTATTTTTATTGCAATAAATTGGACGGATTAAATTTAGTACGTTTCTAAATTTGTAAAATTCTGTCTCTATTAGTTGTTGAGATATGATACACTACAATTTTCGAAAAAAGTCATTTAGAGCCTAAATATCTTGAAAACCCCTAAAGGTATGTTTACAAAATTTTGTATTTAGGGGTTTTTGGCTAATTGATTAGTGATATCAGCATTGTTCCCAAATTTAAATAGAATTGCGGTGTTGTCATATCTCGGTAACTGGTAAATATTGAATTTTGAAAATTTGGAATCTTTCTAAAGTTGGCATGCTTCTATTATTGCAATTAAAATAAATTGGGCATTTCATTTAAAATACCAAAATTATTACATGTAGCGCAGAACTGGAAAATCAGGCAACAATAACAGTATCACTGTTTAATTCTAGTTACCCAGAAACCCTTAAATGCCAAAATTTGTAAATGCAGCTTTAGTGGTTTTGGAGATATTTAAGCGCATCTGAACTTTTTACCTTAAATGTGGTGTTGTCACATCTAAGAAGCTAGTAAAAATAGAAGTTTGAAAATTCGTAGACTTATTAAATTTAGCCTTCGTAATTTCTTGCAATGAAAATAAATGAGACATTTTATTTAAAAATCAGAAAAGATACGTGTAGCACAAAACAGGAAAATCTGGCAATGGTGCTGGTATTACTATTCAATTTTTCATGCCCAAAACCTTCCACATACCAAATTTGGTTAATGTGGCTGTAGCGGTTTTAAAGATATTAAAGAGTTGCAGTACTAACCCAGTAGGTACAGCGGATAAAATTTACGTTATTTTTATTTCTGCAATTCAAAACTAAACTAATATACAGGGTGTTCCTTTAAAAAAACACAAGTTTAATATAAATCTTTTTTGGAGCACCCATCCACCATCGCCGCCGTAGCTAATAACGCTTACAATTCATGTATAACCTTCTTAAAGCATTTTACGAATTATGGACTGAGAAGAAATTAGTCACGAAAATCTGTCGCTGGCTTACGGACCACTAGGGCGTATGTATTTTTTTTTTTTGGTAATATTAAAAAAAACTAAAAGCCTTTTTAAGTATTGTAAAGAACGACCTTAGATGAGCCTAAAAATGTTATTGTATTATATCGGTCTAAATTAAATATATAAATATATATATATATATATATATATATATATATATATATATATATATATATATATATATATATAAACTCCGTTCACCATCACCTTCAGTCATCTAAGCCCCACATACTGTTTCTAACGGAAACACAAATAAGTTCTAGATCTTCAACCAGCCACCTTCTCTTTCCAGGCTACGAACTTATTTCGTCTTTTCGCCCACATGGTGGTGTATGTGCTTACGTCCGCAACGATCTGGCTTGTGCTCGAGTTTCCAATCTTGAATCGGGTAGGCCCGATATCCTTTGGCTTAAACTTTCCCTTAGGTCTTCAACTAAATTTATCTGCTGTTTGTACCGGTCCCCATCTAATAATTCCTATGTCGAATTCTTTGACTTTCTTTCAACAAAGATCGATAGCATAATTTCTCAGTTTCCATCGGCTGACATAATCGTGCTTGGCGACTTTAATGTCCATAATAAGGATTGGCTGGGCTCTTCAAAAACTGACCCCCAAGGCAGAGCAGCCGAAATCTTCGCAGTCAGTAACTTTCTTACCAACCTTATTATGGAACCCACCTACTTTCCTAGAGTCCCAAATCATAATTCAAATCCCCTTGATCTCTTTCTTACTACCAACCCCGAACTCTATCAAACATCTGTCACAGCTCCCCTAGGTCGCTCAGATCATGGCTTAGTTACTATATCTTACCCTGCACATCCCGAGGTAAATGAATACATGCCACCACGCACCGTATGGCACTACAACTCAGCCGACTGGGATGGCCTGAGGGACTTCTTCGCCACTTACCCCTGGAATTCCATTTGCTTTTCTTCTGGTGATCCTTCTCAAATTTGCAATCAACTGACGGAATCAATTCAATTGGGCATTGAAACCTATATTCCACACACCATCAAGAACCCCAAACAATCCAATAACAAACCCTGGTTTTCCAAATCTTGTGATAAAGCTAGAATTTTAAAAGTTCAGGCTCACAAGAAGTTTCTGCAGGATCCTAGTCCAGAAAACCGACAGGCCAGCATTGAAGCAAGAAACTACTACAATCAAACAATTTCTGAAGCCAAAGACTCCTTCGACAATCGTATTAAAAACAAAGTTCTTTCTTGCTCAAATGGCAGCAAATCTTTCTGGTCCTTTGCGAAAAACATAAGTAGGAATTTTTGTACCAGTTCTTTTCCGCCACTAGTTTTGGAAGATGAAATTGTTTCTACCGCTAAAGGAAAGGCAGAATTATTTGCTAAACAATTTGCTGCCAATTCAACCCTTGACCCTCCCGTAAATCATCCAATTCCAGCGGTTACCCCAGTTCCTCATAAAATGCCCGATATTATTTTTAAGGTAAAACACATTAAGCGTATCCTTTCTTCCCTTAACACCAAGAAATCGTCTGGGCTGGATGGCATACCAGCAATCGTCTTAAAAAAATGTGCTCCAGAACTTGCACCAATCTTAACTCGGCTCTTTCGAATTTCTTACGACACAGGTATCTTTCCGGAAAGCTGGAAAGCTGCACGTGTTCAACCTATTCCCAAGAAAGGATCTAAATCTCTTCCATCTAACTATAGACCAATTTCAATTCTCTCAGTTCTTTGTAAAGTAATGGAAAAACTAATTAATTCACAAATTCTTAAGTACTTAGAAAAACACAAAAATTTGCATGACAGACAGTATGGATTTCGCCACAAAAGATCTACGGCAGATCTTCTTTCCTTCGTATCACACTGTTGGAATAAGTCTCTTGAGTTTCTAGGTGAGTCCCAGATCGTTGCTCTTGATATATCCAAAGCTTTTGACCAGGTCTGGCATGCCGCACTTCTTAATAAACTTCCCTCCTATGGTCTTTCAACTAAACTCTGTACTTGGCTCTCTAGTTATCTATCTGATCGTCGTATATCAGTTATTGTGGACGGCCATTCTTCATGCTTTCATCATGTAAATGCTGGAGTCCCTCAGGGCTCAGTTCTGGCACCAACATTATTTCTTCTTCACATCAACGACCTTCTCTCGTCCACAACTAATTCCATTCATAGTTTCGCCGACGATAGTACCCTTCACTCCAGTTTTCAGGTTCCTAAACCCATTACTAAACCTGACTTGGAAAACAAACGCAGAGCGATGCAGATATCTCTTTCGCAGGATCTTAATTTAATATTGGATTGGGGCGCTAAAAATCTCGTCCATTTTAATGCATCCAAAACACAATCATGTTCCTTGTCGCGAAAAGAGTCATCAAATACTCATCCTCTACTTATGAGCGGCCAAGTTTTACAGAGCAAAGACACCTTTAATCTTGTGGGCGTCACATTTGAAAGTAACCTTAACTGGCATAAACACATTGTATCTATAGCCACGGCAGCTTCAAAAGCTTGGATTTCTCTTTCGAGCCAAAAAGTATTTTTCCCCTTCTAATTTATACACTTTATATGTGTCCCAAATCCGACCTCCCTTGGAATATTGTTCTCATATCTGGGGCATGGCGTCCCCCACAACCCTAAGCATTCTTGATTCTATTCAAAGAAGAGCTATTCGCCTCATTAATGATCCTTCACTTACAGAAAGGCTTCCCTCTCTTGCACATCGTCGGGCTGTGGGGGATTTATCGCTTTTTAATAGGTACTTCCATGGCTTCTGCTCTGAAGAATTGTCCAGTATAGTTCCTCCACTTACGGTTCCCAACAGACAAACTCGTGGTTCCGCGCGTATGCATCCCTATACGGTCCAACTGGACAGGCCCCGAACTTCCCACTTTGTTCGTTCTTTTATCCCTAGAGTTTCTAGGTTGTGGAACCTGCTGCCCGCCGAGGTCTTTCCTTCCCCCAAATCTTCAAGTATTTAAGTCCCGTGTCAACAAACTCCCTCTTACCTCGCTTAAGACACCCACGGTATGTTAGTATTTAGGCTTTTAGCCTTCGTGGTTTTGTCCAAAGATAAAAAAAAAAAAAAAAAAATATATATATATATATATATATATATATATATATATATATAAATATATATATATATATATATGTATATATATATATATATATATATATATATATATATATATATATATGGGTGCTTCATTTGAAACGAATATATTTTTTTTCCGCTGACACATGAAAATTCGGTTCTTCACATCGAAAAGAAAATTCCTGAAAATTTGAGCCCTTAATTTTAACTTTAAGAACTTCCTCTCTATCTTCGATTGTTTCCCATTTAAATAACATGGAAATCATTGTTTTTTTTTCATAGTTCACTTCGGGTTTATGATTTTGCGTTGCGATCGGTCACAATCTGTAGTATATTAGAGACTTTTAAAAGTGTCTACAAACATTTTTCTGTGGCTTGAACTGTCTCGTCAGCATCGTTCTCAAAAACCAAATTTTTACAAAAATTGTGACATTTTCTTTATTATCGGGGTAAGGGCTAAACTGACAGAAAAAAGTTAAATAAAGATATGTAGAAAATTTAATTTTCCACAAAAATGCCTCTTTCCATATTTTGCCAAAGTGCGCAGTTTACT
Source organism: Listronotus bonariensis (assembly GCA_014170235.1). Classification (NCBI taxonomy): domain Eukaryota; kingdom Metazoa; phylum Arthropoda; class Insecta; order Coleoptera; family Curculionidae; genus Listronotus; species Listronotus bonariensis. The sequence continues at coordinate 6,759 of JACEGR010001791.1, read as the reverse complement.
AGATAAATTCGGGTGCATGTATTAAAAATTAAAAATTATTTAAATTTTAAGTTCTGTTGTATTATGTCTTAAGATTAACTAATAATCGAAGAATCTGTTCCTACTGAAGACAAGCGCTTAAATATAAAAAAAGACTTTGATTCAATAGCTAATAAACATATCGGTGATTTCGTCTCTAAAAAGTCTCTTTTTATTTTCGAATCGTTTGGATTGTCTTATGAATTTATTAATAATGATCCTGACTACTGGGAAACAAATCCTGATTATGAAAAATGCTTGAAAACATTTACTTGTTTAAAAACAGTTAATGATACTGCAGAAAGAGGAGTTGCTCTTATTCAAAAATACAACGACTGTTTAACACGTGATGAAGATCAGAAGCAATGTATTTTACAGATCGTTCATGAACATAGAAAAAATTATCCATCTTGCTCCAAAAGTGCATTGTAAATATGTTTTCATTTTATCAAATTGTTAATAATATAATTTTTTGTCTCAAATTTTATTTTATCATCATTATAGAGAATTATATGAAATATGGATCATTTACTGTATTGTTTATCTATTGACCGTAAGATCTATTTTTTTTTGTTTGGAAAAATTAAATAATTATTTTATAAAGTCAATTATATCGAAAATAATTATAAACTTCTTCGATTATTAGTTAATCTTAAGATATAATACAACAGAACTTAAAATTTAAATAATTTTTTAATTTTTAATACATTCACCCGAATTTATCTAGTAAACTGCGCACTTTGGCAAAATATGGAAAGAGGCATTTTTGTGGAAAATTAAATTTCCTACAAATTTTTATTTAACTTTTTTTCTGTCAGTTTAGCCCTTACCCCGATAATAAAGAAAATGTAACAATTTTTGTAAAAATTTGGTTTTCGAGAACGATGCTGACGAGACAGTTCAAGCCACAGAAAAATGTTTGTAGACACTTTTAAAAAGTCTCTAATATACTACAGATTGTGACCGATCGCAACGCAAAATCATAAAACCGAAGTGAACTATGAAAAAAAAAACAATGATTTCCATGTTATTTAAATGGGAAACAATCGAAGATAGAGAGGAAGTTCTTAAAGTTAAAATTAAGGGCTCAAATTTTCAGGGAATTTTCTTTTCGATGTGAAGAACCGAATTTTCATGTGTCAGCGGAAAAAAAAATATTCGTTTCAAATGAAGCACCCTAATATATATATATATATATATATATATATATATACGTTGTTTTGCCATGTAAATAATTTTTAAGTAATTTCTAGCCTAAAAATTTAAAAAAATGTTAAGGGTGGACAACCCTTATCACTAAGGGGTATGAAAAATAGATGTTGGCCGATTCTCAGACCTACTCAATATGCTCACAAAATTTCATGAGAATCGGTCAAGCCGTTTCGGAGGAGTACGGGAACGAACACATTGTGACATTGAGAATTTTATATATAAAATATGTATATAGGTTTTGGAATTGCTTGGCGAGATGGCTCTGGCCATCTAAACTTACCTCCTTGGTTTCGACGGGGATTATGTTTAGGCGACTAGAAACATAGTCAAGTTGTCAGCAATCGGTTGTGATGATTCCCAACAAGGATGAAACACGTGTCACCGTTTCGCGACCCGAGGTTATCCATTTATTTGGAGACTCCGTAATTTTAAAGTAACCAGTAACCAGCCAAGTAGTCGTTTCTACCAGGTTATGTATTTGTTTCTTTTCTTTTTTTTGTCAGTTAGGAGCCTCTATGAATAGAATTTAAAACTTTTATTAAATTGTTTAATCTAAGGCTCAAGAACATTACTTCTTATTATTATTATATATATATTATTATATTATATATATAAATATATATATATATATATATATATATATATATATATATATATATATATACATATATATATGTTTGAAAAATATTTAAGGAGCTCCAACTCAAAACGCAATTCTTAATAAAACACAATTTTATGAATATCCTAGTATTTTTACTGCGCGTATTCTATTTTGAGTTTTAAAAACTTTTTAATCGAAATATATTATATTTATATATTTATAATATAATATATTGCAATTAAAAACTTTTAAATATAAATATTAAAAACACGAAGTTAAAATTGTAAGGTACTCTAAAAATTGTGTGTTAGCAAAAACTGCGTTTTGATTTGAAACTTCTCATTTTGCCATAAACATGCTAAATGAAGCCTATAAATACAGTCTTTCAATTACAATATAAATAGAAAACGTCAAAAGGCATAGTGGAAGCAAACAACTTTAATATTTAAATCTTATCTCTTGTTTACATCATTAGAAAAACTTGTTTTATTTTAGTTAGAAAAATTTATAGAATATGTAAATTTAAATTGTCGAAGCCAAGTTTAAGCAAATAAACTGGCTACAGCGCAGAGTGTAATATGTATTACACGAACCACTTGGTGCCACTTTTAGCTTGTCTATAACTCAAAATCTATTTAACGTAAACATATGAAACTACGTGCGTTTATTTATATCCATAAGGACAGGTAGAAGCTTAAATTTCACGAAGCTAGCTTAAACGGTTATAATATAAAGGTCCAAAAGTCGTCAATTTTCCACTGACTGACTGACATATACATAGATTAAAAACCTAACCCACTTCCAGATGGCCTAGACAAATGAAATTTGGAATCCAGCTTCGTAATTGTGTAAGCTTAGAAAGAAAATCTGAAAATAAAAAAGTTTAAAAATAGGAGGTTTGGGAGGGGTTTCCATAACAAAAAATATTTTTTTTAATTGGCGTTTAAACCGTTAAAAGTAGATATTTGAAACTATTCCAATATATTATGTGTTACGCCTAATTTGTGTAAATAAAACACACTGGAATGGACATGGTTAGTTCGGGTTACTTAAATCTTTTTTAATTTACTTTATTAATAAAATATTTAAATCACCAAAACTCACTGTACCCACCCCCAATGTGACCGAACTGCTTATTTCACGAATTAAACAAAATTTTAATTTTGCCGAATACATGGAATCGACAATTAAACAAATTCGGCGTAACATACCGGAAATCCCATGTAATTTTTAATGGGGTCAATATTGGCTCCCCTAATTATTTTAGAGAAAAATTCTATTAAAGTTTATTGAAGAGCATGCAAATCTACGTCCATGATAAAAACTTTAGATTTTTTCGGTTAACCCGTTTGCTAGTTAGATGCTAATATATTTTTAAAAATTGTTACATTATTATCGCCTCATATTTAAGAACAACAATAAAATACCAGTTAGCGTGACATTACGTTATCATTTTAAAATTTAGTGCTTTATTATTATCAAAAAATGGTACAGTGAAAATATTAAAGTTGTATTAATCTTTTCGCTCTACGATTTTTAGATAATAATAAAGCACTAAATTTCAAAATGACAACGTTATGTCACGCTAACTCGTATTATTTTCTTAAAGACTTTCCCATAAAATTTTGCTCTATTTAAAAATAAAATGGTACTTTATTTTCAATCATTTTTTATATACTATTACAAAAACTTCAACAAATTTTTGCTTTTTTCAAATCGGGTGGCGCGTCGCCGAGCGAAACATAGTAAATCCGTTGTAAATTTTAAAGGGGTTAATTATTGACTTCCCTGTACATTTTACAAAAAAATGTTAAGTAACTTTTGAAGAGACCAATATGACAAACGCTCGTGCCAGCTTTCAAAAAATTTTAATAAGCAAATCTTGAATTATTTATTTAAATGTAATTGCAAAATTACCAAATTTTTGGTTTAGGTAAAAACAAATGTAATGGTTGTAAGATTGATGAAATGAAAAAACACATTTTTTGTATTTGGCTGTACGTAAAGTTCGACAAACCTTATAACGTAATCTTTAATGGTGGCTGATATCTGTTGGGTTTAACCTGAACTGAAAATTAGGTCTTGGCAATAACATTTCATTGAATAGTTTAAGATTCGCTTATCAATTTTTTTTGAAACTTGGCACAAGGGTTTGTCAGATTGGTATATTAAAAAGGTATCTTACTTTTTCTCTAAAATGTACAGGGTAGCCAATAATTAACCCCCATAAAATTTACATTGGATTTTCTATGTGTCACTCGGCGACGCACCACCCGGTATGTTTCAAAAGTTTTCGGAAATTTTAAAATTTTGGAATGGCACATTAAAGAGCTCCTAATTTCAAAACTTTGCAGTAATTTACCCGACTTTGTATCTGTTACGGTGTCCGAAATCCCAGTGGTTACCCTTGAATTTGGGGCACTCTGTACAGGTGGCCATTTTAAACTTCTGCCCGGTGGGCCAGATCATGGCCAGTCCGAAACGTATAAAACATAATTGGCGAAGTTTCATCACAAATTATCAGAATACCCAGATCCCAAACTATGCGTGTTCGTTGAAATCTCTCTACCACTGTGGTCCCTCCCACTGCGTGGTGGATATACACCTCACGATTTAGTACGTGACCCAATGCTCATCTAGGTGTCAGTTAGTTCCATATTTTTGTTGGTATAGAACGTGAGCATATGTTAGTTAATTGTTTTTAGCTGTTTGTAGTTTGTAGTTTTTAGTGTTAGTATAGTGTCTTCTTAATTTTTTTACCGTTTATTATGGGATATAAATGTGTATATTTATACTGTACCGGGAGCGGAAAATCACTTTTTAGATTCCCAAAGGACCACTTAAGGTAAATATAAATATGATATTTTGTTATATAATAAAGTTATTTTTAATTAGTCCGTACATGTTGATGTGCAGGTTATAGATAATATCGGGCACATTAATCTTCACGTAGCCATAATACTTTTTATTATAAAAATGCATTACAAGTATTTTCTTGATGTAGTAACTTTCATTTACAAAAAAATATGTGGATAATAATTTGGATGGTTTCTCTATAATGAAAATATATTTTTAGCGCAAAGGTCTGGCTTAAGTCTGCCGGAAGGGAGGATTTTTGGAAAAAATCTGATGAGTTATAAATTCTGCGGAGATCATTTTAAAACTAAATTTATTTTTATCTCGTTATCCGCAATAAAACGTCTATTTAACACTACCGTGCCGACAATATTTTTCAAGCTATTATCATCAAAAAAACAGACAATTTTCAGAACATTCCAAAAAAACTATTTTATCAGGTAAATATTAAATAAACCTTAAAAAGTATTTTTTAACTATTTAACATTAATACAAAGTTTTTACAAAATACTTAGACATGTTTATAAAGTTATTGATATTAATCAGTATGTGCCTAAAGAAAAGGAAAATATTTTTTGATTTATAGCTGCACTGCCATTTGAAGGGCTATATTTTAAATAAAATATTAAATTAGGTGTTTTCTCAGTATTTAAAAAAATAACATTCTCCTATTACTATGACAACATCTGCATTGCTTTAAAATATTGCGTCGGGGTTTCTTTAGAAACTTTTGTTATCCTGCTTTCAATTATTTTGTTTTAATCCCCAGTTACACAAATTTTTTTAATAAACAATTAAGCTGGTAAAACGGAATACCTTTAATTAATTTAATAGGCAGTTTTAAGACAACGCTTTTTTTGTTAAACATTCTAAACCTCCATTAGTTTAATTGTTTTTCAAAATGTTTTGTGCAACCAGGTATAGACATTTTATTACAAGTTGATCTAAACGTGACATCTACTTTAATATTTTACCTTTCAAAACATAGGTAAATTTTTTAATTGTAATATTTTTTAATAAAGAAATATTTAAACTTTTAATTAGTGTATTATTCTTTCTTCCCCGTTTTCCCTACATAAAAAAAAGCTGCATAATTAATTACTATAAAGTCTATCTCTTCCTAGCGCCTTGGTGCGGTTTAACCTTTACAAATTAAAAATGTAACGATCCATGCAATGGTTGCAGATTTTCCATTTATTCTTTCTCAAGGTCATAGAAATAAGTAAGCGTATTTCGCCGCACTTTCGCATCTGGCTATTCTGATAATTTGTGGTTTCATGATACCTCTAGTAGTAAAAAATGTATATATTATTTATCTTCCTGTATGATGTGCTGTTAAAAGAAAGTAATCTTAGTAGGGAACCTAAGCCAGAGAGCATCTTCCCCCACTCCTTCCAATGACCTTGGCCACGCCTCTTGACCTTGGTGCGCATGCCCCGCCCACTTGACCTTGACCTTGAGATTTGGTCCCGCCCACTTGGCCTTGACCTTGAGATTTGTCCTTGGCCTTGAGATTTAAACTTGGCCTTGAGATTTGTCTTTGTCCTTAAGATTTAAACTTGGCCTTGAGATTTGATCTAGAGAGAGAGAAGGGGAGTCTATTGTATGTTAGCCTTGAAATATCTCTATATAAATGTGTGTGTTCGAAAGGTAGACGGTATATTCGTCAGAGAACTCTTACAGTAAAGTAGAATCTGTGTATTGTGCAAGTGACTGTTTAAGGTATTTGTTTGATATTACACACACACACACAATATTTTTCAACTATGAGCATTACAAAAGAAACTTTAGATAAAATTAATAAAATGATTAACAGTGAAGATGATTTTGTTGAACGTAAGAAAATTTCCGATTTAGTTGTGGGAGGAGTTTATTTAATTGAAAAAATGGTTGCAATGACTACTCGTTTTGGGAAAACTATTCTCACAACATTGTATGATCAAGTAAATAATGTTACAATTCAAGTATTTTTACCGAAACGTATACAGGTCTGGAAAATCGTTATCGAACCATTGGGATTAACAAGTGGAAAAAAGAGAAAGCGATCTTGCCTTAAGATAGAAAGTTACGGA